>JAGDQP010026537.1:12376-25821 GCA_022664845.1 Lepisma saccharinum
CAACATACTTGCCATCACCTATCGCAATATCAATGCAAACGGATGTAAAGACTTTGTCCATCAGTGAGGGGAAAGTTTCCCGAAAGAAATCATGGTTGTTGTAGTATTCGGTTGCGCTGGGAAGTTCGTGATTCGTAGCGTTTGCACACATGTTAAAGTGAACGCAGCGTACTTCCAGATGGACATTATGGCCCCTATTTTCCACCATTGTCGACCTTTGTACCACGTTTGTACGGACAGGACAGTAATTCATATGGAGAAGCCATACAGCTATACTGCGAGATCATCCCTACGCTTTTATCACGAAATGGAGAAGGAAACAGAAATCCAGGTTATGTCGTTTACGGACCGACAGAACGGTGAAGAGTCCTGATGCCAGTCTCACTGATGTTTGTCCTTTCGGATTCCTTAAACAATGTCGTGTGCGCACTGTCCACGGTCTTTGATGAACCCTGAGAGGACTGGGAGAGAATACCCATGTCCCATCTCCAGTGAAGTCTCCTAGAATAGAAATTAAGCTGTAGAACAATTGTCATGAATGCTGGTGGCCCATAAAGATAAAGCTAAGTATACATGATGTAATCGTTGGTGGCAATAGCATTTCTTGAGGTGAGTACTGCATCAAATTGTTGGCTTATATCATGAACAGTGTTTTGTATTTCTTTTAGTATATTTTATATGTAGTTTTCCCTCAACTTTAACTATAAAACAAAATACTTTTTGCGGGTAAATGTGATTTAGTAAGTTTTTTTTTTTGAAAAAGCGAAAACTTTTAATTCAAGACGGGTAAACCTTCATCAAATTTACCTAAAACATCTTGGTTCCTGCTACTTTGTGTTCCATAGAAACTACTTTGCTCACACACTGTTGAATATGTATTCTCTGCTCCAAACACGAAAAAGAAAAGTATAACAAGAGAACAGTAAAGAAAATAGACACTGAAATGGTGATCCATCAAGCTAGACAGCAGCTGTCGGGTTCTTCAGAAGTGGTTGAACACGGGGAGAAGGGAATGGCTTCTTTCCTGAAAGAGGGAGAGAAACAGAAGGGCCTCTTGAGTATGTATTAGCGTCTTCCATGTGTTCAGTAAGTCTCATCACCCAATTAATCCTCTCTTCATCACGTATTGACCTTTACAAGAGGAGGATAAATGAGCTGGTTTTGTGACTTCAATGTTAAGTGACGTGTTTTACGGCACATTCTTAATGAGAAACGAATAAGATCAGAGTTTCACTAATTAACAAAATTAAAGCGAAAAAGAAACTATTAAGAACAACATTCTCTCCTCTCTCTCTTTCTTTCTTTCTTTCTTTCTTTCCTTCTTTCTTTCTTTCTTTCTCTCTCTCTCCTTTTCTCACTTTGTGCAGTCTTTTACACCAAATTTAATTCAAACATGGTTTACTCTTTTCACAGAGCAACAGTTTTCTTTAAACAGAGAAATCAGTTACGCAGAAACGGAGGCGAAGGAATAAGGCATAAAGCCAAATTCATGTCGCGTTTATTCAGGTTTCGCTTATTTTCAATTGACATTTCTCAAGGTCGTACATGATTCCTCTTGCCCACTTTATATTTATTAATTCTTTCTTCTCTTGTACTAATTCCCATTCCATTTTGGTAGTTGCTGTGTTACCGTTCCCATGTTATATCTCTCTGGTTCTATATTCACTCACGCCATCGCTAGAGACAATATATCCAGCTACACACGATTGTACACACGGCTACACATGGCTTCAGTCAAGCACGCTATCACTACACACGTAACGACACATACAACTACACACAACTTGAATAATCGATACTATCACTAGGCACGGCAATTTTTATGTTAAATAAATTACATTCTATCACTACACATGACACATAACAATTACACAAGGCTGAACACGGTACATATGGCCTCCATCACTCATCCTATCACTATACAAAACACATATACGCCTGTATTCGTTATACATAGCTGTAATCACACACGTTAACACTATACGACATCATACACCTAGGAACAACTTCATCCCATGTTTTAATCACGTGTCGACGATAGTCAAATAAGACTGCGAAACGTCAGAATCTCTCGTTCAAATCTGAATTTATTTATGGCCCTTTCTCAGCTCAGGCTCAGGTTGTGACAAGGTATGATAGAGGATGGGGGAGGTAATGACCAGAGACTTTCTTAAGGTATTATCCCGGTAATTGCCTGGTGAAACTAAGGGGAAACCCTGGAAAACCTCAGTCAGGATGGATGGCGGCGATCATTCGAAGCCACATACCTTCTCATTGGCGTTACCGCTTCGATTACGGTGGCTGGGTTGGAGTCACTCGCTTCTTCACAACAGTAGTACGTTTTAACGTTCCAAAGCCCTGTTTGTTCCTATTACTACACTTAGTCTTCCTGCTTATTATGGTTGTTATTGTTATTATTAGAGCCCGAATTTTTAGTAGAGGTGGCCAGATTCGGATCCCAAAGGATCCAGATCTGGATATCCTCAAATTGGATCCGAATCTGGATTCGAAACTCGGATCTGGTTGCGGATACCTGAAGCCCGGATCCGAAATCCAGATCTTCAGATTTCGGATATCCGATCCAATGGATTCGTGCGATTTCAGTCGCAGATTCCAAGACTCAGTATTTGGAGTTCGTTATTATGATACCGAACCGCTGTAGCTTAGTGGTAGAGTGTTGGCGTAGCATCTGGGGAGTCGTGGGTTCGATCAGAGCAACCGACCATCCTGACAGGTTCTTCCAGGGCTTTCATTCAGTAACACCAGGCAAATATCGGGATAGTCCTTCAACAATGACCCTGAGCGATACCTTCCCGAATTCTTTCTCCTCCCATATTGGCCAGAGCCTTTCATAATTTATCATAAATAAAGCAATGCCAATTTAATTCAATGTATCTGAAAGTTGAAAACTATATTTTATATGGATAGTTGTGTATTTGATTGTTATTGTTTTATTGTCCAGAGTTAGTTGATAGAAACATTTTTAACGTCCTTTCTTTTGTTTCATTTTTCTAAAATACATGCTCTATTACTCAAAAGCAAATTAATCTGGGAAAGGAGTTTCCGTTTTCTTTACATCGCTGCATGCTTAAAAAGGAAGGGAGGAGGACATGTTATTTTTCTGCCTTTTAACAACGCAATGTTCATTGCGTAGTGACTGATAACCACGTCACAGGGCAAAGAATAGTCACGGTTGTGATCAGGGAGGGTGGGGTTTGAAGAGACAAGGTGCTGTCGATTATTTGTCTTCTTTTTCTCACTCCAATGTATGTACCGGTATTAGTAAAAGAATACACTGTATTATATGACTGGTTTCAAAAGCACTACTCTTGCAATCCATATTTAAAGGCCGCTTCACATGATACAATTTCTCGTACAATGAATCTTAGCGAAAGCAGTGTGCCAGCGTAAAAAGAAAAAAAAGTTATGGATTTATACCATATCATCTTGCCCTATTGTAGCATCCTTGCTTTCACACTCTGGCACCACTGCTAATTGTAAGATTCATCGTAGCATAAATGCTGTCGTCTAAAGCGGCCTTAATTCTTTCTATGATTCTGCTTTCCCTCACAACACTCCAAAATGAAGAGTAAAAGAAACCAAAATAA
Organism: Lepisma saccharinum; assembly: GCA_022664845.1. Lineage (NCBI taxonomy): Eukaryota > Metazoa > Arthropoda > Insecta > Zygentoma > Lepismatidae > Lepisma > Lepisma saccharinum. The sequence goes on from JAGDQP010026537.1 coordinate 15,985, forward strand.
GACATCGTTTGGTAGCCAAAAAAATCCCCCAAAATACGTACGAATTAGGAAAGACTATGATGATGTGTCCGTGCGCATGGTGATGGAGTTCCGGATATCCTAATTTTTAGGCAAAATTCCTATTCTCTCTATTGTAAGAGAGCCCTTGATTAAAATTTATTTCGGAGCTTTAGATCTGCTTACAGGCAACTTTATTCTGCCTATTTTCCCCTACTTTATTATATGTCTATTTTTGTTATGAAATAGCTATTTAATTTAAATTTCTTTAAGGCCTCTCGGCAATTTTGGCTCAGGCTGAAATTCCTATTTAATGCTTACCAAAAACGCACTACATTTTTTTATAACTAGTCCTTTCTCTTTATTTAAAAAGGTTTAAATGAGATTTCTTTCAATTTCAAAATTTGGAAAATGCCAAACACTAGCAAATTGAACAAATTTTCGATTGTACCACATGATATGAAGGTAGTTCACTACAAGTGTTATGTTCATGTAGGGAGAATAATGCATATATAATTCACAACCTTGGTAATGTTGATATTACGAAAGACAGTCTCCTAATGATGGTTTCTTTAAGAAAAAAAATATGGTGTCCTCTTCTGTTTTATAGGCAAGTTTAATAATAGAGAAACAATTTTTATTTGCCTTTTTCTTCGCGAAGACGAGAGTCTGCCGTGTTGTAATTATCTTTGATTAATAAAGCGGGTTTACCTTTGTTACTTTCTGGAAACAAAAATAATAAGAAAGAACCTACATCTTCGTTAAGAAAATAGTATTTTCGGTATTTTTCCTTTTTATTGGAGAAAAAAAGTTACTTCTCCTGTCTTGGTTATATTAAATTGACTTTCTTTTTGAGAAAAATATTATTAAAATCAGTATAAATGCTGGGAAGATAGGGAGGAGTAAGAAATGCAACGGAAGGAGGAAATGTGATTCTGAGCTTTTATGTACACCAAAAGCGAGACTTGCATTCTCTGGAATATTATTAATTTTAACAGAGACTCTCTTTACTCCTTTTTCATTTAGGTAAGCTAGAAATTATAATTCAATTTCACGAAGAACAAATTTTGGTTAATCAATTTAGTGGTTCTGGCTGCTGCAATGACTTTTATTAATCCATAAACTGTTGCGTGGGTTCTTTACAACAACCCCAGAGGTATAACTAAAACTGTTACATGAAAATGCAGACGAATGCATAGATGCAATCTCCTGTACTTTTTTTTCAAGAGTATGCAGAACCTTTTGGATGAAACAATTTTGAGTTCGTCCGCACCAAATTTATTGCAAGTCTTCGTTGGAAATACCAGCGTGACCACTCTCGTTAGTTTGTGTCGGACAGTGAGCGGTTATCTCATGTTTCTGAAGGAATTCGGAAGGATATTACTTTGAAACTTTCGGTCAAAATTTAATGGGTGAATGAATTCTTCACAACAAATCAAGAGAAAAGTTTCTTTGAAATATTTTCGAAACCTGCGTGATTTCAGAGCTACATGCACTCAAATGTGAAGTGTCGATGTCCAAATGACTTTATAACTCGACAGTTAATGATTAGAGTAAACTTATAATTTTATATCAGTAGATTAATATAGATTAGGTCCATACAAATTTTATTAAACCATAGCCAGAGCCAATCTCAAGGTTATGAACCTTGGACCTTAATGTGTCCATGTACAAAATACGACAATTTTTGTGTGACTTATATTTCGGGTTGCATATAAAAGTTTACCTCTTTCCTTTTTTTTTTATTCGTCAATGTTACTTGTATCCTTGGCTTGTGGAGTCTACAAATACAAACGACAATAAGCACACTGAATCACTGATTCATTTGTACTGGGAGCAGATCAACTCAATCCTTCTAGAGAACACTTTGTCAGGAGCATCAAAGAAATCATAGTTAACGGGGATTCTCTAGACGTGTTTAATCATGTTGTTGAGTATCGGAGAACTGAGATGATTATGGATAAATATGTTACTTTTCCTGTCTTGGTTATATTAAATTGACTTTCTTTTTCAGAAAAATATTATTAAATATAATAATAAGATTGGTGATAGCATTACGGCTCTGGAAGTCTAATTTTAAAAAATCTGAATAAGTTCTTTGTAACAGTGGTGTCGTAATTCAAATTTCTTTAGTGATGTTTACTAGTACTTGAATGTGTCCGAGCGTAACACCCATTACGATGGAATCTCTGATTTAAGACTTGTAAATATGAAATTACCATTATGTGCCGTTAAAATTAGTACATCACACATTGGGCCTAGCATAACTTTGCATTTTGTTCAATATTACACCAATATCTATCAAACACTTCGCGAATTTACCTTGTGAGACCAGATGGCATAAGAAAAGAAGAACATAAGAATTCGTTATCTACAGTGCATTCGAAAAGTAACTATACACCTGTTATGAACTAGTACAACGATACTAGTCATCGACTTATCTTACAGTACTTGTGGGGAATGGTTCTCATGAACATTACCCTCAGAAGTAAAAATCCTGTGGGTTTTAGTCCGGAGAGACTCAGCAAGCTCACGAAAGACATATCGAATGAGAAATATTTACTGTTCTAAAGTTAACATCATTCTGAGTGCACACGAAAAAACATTGTCTCAATTGTTCAAAGGCGATGAACACAAAATGATTAACAAAGAACTATAGATACTTTCTTGTCACCAGCCTGATTGGCTCGCAGAAGCAAACTGCACACAATGCAGGATTGCCAGCCTTTACAGAAAACATTACTCGCAGCGCACGGAATACAATGTCTCAAGCCTATATAATCACGTTTATCTAGGTATAGTTACTTTTCGAACGCACTGTATAATTATTTCATCTATGACACATAGATTAACTCTTGCATTAACCAAACTCGGGATTAAAATATTTTGTTTACCGTCCAGTCGAGTCATGGTAGCTGTTTTTCGAAATATCTCGAAGCTGTGTTTGTTGCGGATAGTAGTAGCGAAGTGGGGATCTGGAATCTGAATGATAATTCCATTGTGAGTAGGAATGATTCTTGTGATTTTCTCTCTACAAATATATTTGAGGTATTGGGGAAGAAGTTGCTTCGGGTTGCTGTACTTTGGATTGAAGTTGGAGAAAAGGAAGGAATATGTCTTAACAGCTGTTGAGGATGACGATTCTTCATGACTGACTACCTATGAGTCTGAATCAGAATCATGGTTCTGAATCAGAGTCACTGATCATATATGTCTTTTTGCTAGGTGGTGATTGTTGCTGCGAATGTCCAGATATGCATGTTGATGGTGAACGTGAGAGGGTAGATGATCTAGCTGTCTCTAAGTAGCTTCTCTGTTTAGGAATGGTGCCTGTCGGTGAATATGTCAGTGGATCGTTGTATGGTGGCGTCTATGAATCAAAGGAGGTAGATTTGGATGACGTCAAGGTCGTTGCTTCTCTTTAATCATGAAATGAAAACGTGATGCAAATTAGAAGGAACAAAAATTTCGTTGAAACAAAATTAATAGTCTTGTCTGTTGCCAGTGATGATGAACCAAAAATCAATCTCCGTACTGTAGATAACTCACACCCTCCGACACTAGAAATGACCTCAATCAGTGTTGTCCTATGTTTCGTGGTTTCTCCTGTGCGTTTGGTACCAAAAATAAGAGCATGACGTAGGTTTTATGAAAGCTAATACCATATGCTTTTCTTCAGGAACTTGTAGTTTAACTGAAATCCATAGAAAAAAACTGTCATAATACGCGCAATCACAGAGTGACATTCGTAGATACAATAATTTAGTACCCTACCTTATTCTTGCTTTCAGTCAAAAAGCCTATAGGTGAAGAATTCCTCAACTAGTTTCATTTTTTGTTAGTGGTACTATCTAATATTAATCGCGATATCTAACAGCATCCCTTAGCTCGAAGTGTTAAATACGGGAAAGTAAAGATAAATTAATTGTTTCAGATAAACCGTTGTATTAATCTGTTATGTATACTTTAGGACAAAATTGTTTCCCACCGCAGAAATAACAATTATGGCAAAGATTCTATACTCAAGATAAAAAAAAAGATTTCACGATGTGAAACGCGGTAAATTTATCATGCGGAAGGTAGCCATGTTAATTTTAACGACGTTCACGAAGTCAGAGCTAGTTCGTTTCGTGCGGGAACGAAATTAACTGAGAGTGATTTTCCGCACAGCTAAATAAATCAACGAAGTTCACGAAAGTGGTTTCCAAACTCTTCGTAAGAGAACTAGATTAATGCGTTAAATTCATTTGGTGTTTCCGAACGGGCCAATAGTCCATCCGTCAGTGCGTCAAGTGAAATCGGTTCAATCGTTCCTACTTCATGCTTAAATATCAGAGTTTCGATACCATAGAAGCGGTAATTAATTTAATATTCTAATATTTCTGAAATGCCAAGTACGTGAATCCCGACCAAACAAAAGACCATCTATAAGTGCGTCATGACTTTGGAAGAAAAGCTATAACTAAATGTTTAATACACCGACGGAAACCTTGGAATCCCTGCTATATTCCACCATAAAATGAGAAAAAAATATTAAAATTGTGGACTGCAAACAGTATTTATTAGAGGTATGTGAAACTTCAATTTGTCCGACACTATGCGGGCAAAATGAAACAAACCTTGATACCAATTTAATATTTTATGTAATAAATGATATGATAAATAATATATGATACTCGGACCAACAATTTTCAAGTATCTGGAATGCAAATCGTATTTCTCTACATCATTTTATCACGTTAGGCAGTTATGGACTCAATCATTCGTACGTAAGCGCGAATAAATATATGAGTTTTGTTGTCATAGAAACTTTAAAGACTTTAGCACTATAATGAGGCCTAATTTATACAAAGAGGTAGGTTTGTTTAACCGTGATGTGTAAATTTAACATTTAAGACACAAAAACGTTATTAAACTGAAAATTCTAGATAGCTAAAATATAGACGGGTGTCCATTCTCGCACCACGTCAATTTTTGGTTGGTATTGATCGAGTTGTTCGTAAATGATCCGCGAACATGTGTTATTGTTAAAACACCATTACCATGAAAACCACACAACCTATCGCAAATCAGAAACCATTAAAACCGTTCCGATTAAAACTGCTATCGATGTACGGAAATTAGTGATCAGTTCAAATCTTAGAGAAGAAAGCGCACAAGTAGTGTACGATAAGATAAAGATAAAATTAATTGTATGGGCGGTAACAGCACTATGGCTTACGCCCTTCCCGGAAGTAGTGTACGAGTAAATGGAATTGTTTTTATAATAGGTTGGTAACATTGACAATTCTTTCACGTTCTAAGTCTTAAATGGCCGTTATATTGATACAAATTAATTCCCAGAAACTAAAGTTCAGTCTATTACATCATCTTGGATTTATCATTAAATATTCATTTTATTTAAGGATACAAGGAGTCGATTTTGGGCACCCAATCGAAATCGCTGTATTTCTGGTACGTACGACAGAACCAACAAAATGCAAAAGCTTTTCCAAGGCTGGTACACTTTGATAACTATCTCCGTTCAAAATTTCTAGTTCACAGTTGAAACGACGTATGTGTGATGTGTGCCCAAAGGTAAAGAAGTGAACGCATATGAGCTGAGCGAGTGAAATCGAAAATGTTTAATTAAATACTACTTCTATTGGAATCCAAATGTGTGTAGGGTGTTACAGAAATCCAGCGCGACGCATTTACGTTACTATTCGGCAAGCAACCGCTGAAAACTTACGTAAAACGTAAAGAAACTAGTACAAAAAGTAACTCTGTCAAAATGATCGAACCATGAATTCTGCCAGAAATCTTTAATGAAGGGTATTATTACCTCCAAGCTTACGAACATTATTGTTTTGGTTCTGCAAAACCCTTACCACACCTAATTGTAAATTTACCTCCCCTAACTGAATATCCTGCCAGAAATCCTGGATCGAACCCAAGTCTAGAACTAGGCAAGCAATTCCCTCAGAAAATTATCTGTCACAAAGCCAATAACTAAATTTTAATTGAGGAAGATATCAAACAAACCTGTGACCTTATTCGAATGTTGAAATATTAACAATATATAATGTCAAATTAATCAATAATTTTGAAAAACGCAAGATCTTCTGTCACGTCTTTCTATATCAAAATATTTACTTCTAACATCTTTTTCTTTTAGAACAGAACTATACTTTTCGAATTTTAAAACTTCGAATAATTCGATAATCTGAAATTATCAGTCATAGATTATTCTATATCCGAAATTCGAATATTTCAAATATTCAAACAGCCTTCGTAGCATTATTCGAGCATTTTGTGGTACAAAATTCTGGTCCTATAAGGACCCATCCTTTTTTCAGATGAGCGTCTTAAACAGAAAACTGAATATACAACCTACAAGCCTTGACGTACACACACACTGAGAGAGAGAGAGACAAAAGAAAGAGAAGGACGCGGCAAATAAAACTACATAATACGCATGCACTGTCTCACACACACAAAGGGAAAAAGACATCAATACTCTTCCACAAGCCAGCAGGATAATAATAGTGAGCATATACCGCAGAATGTTTGCACAAGAGATCTGTCATGTGAAAAGACGACATCCTTGAAGGTTGGAAGTTGACTATCTCAGATTTCCATGCAGGAAGTGAGAAAACGGATAAAGAAAATAGAAGGTCCTGTATTAAGTTCTTGACGTAAACACAAGCTCACACACGCGCGAACACACACATACTATACGAAATTTACTGATTTACTTGCAGCACGGCGCTTATGGCGGACAGCGTTGACATATCTCTGAAGACCTCTCCCGGAACACACGCGCCCTTGCTCACTACCGAAAATTACAACTTCCTTTAAATTTCTCTTCGTTTGGTAGCTGCAATTGTAATTAGTAGGTCAAAAATAATACGGTGTAGAGGATTTTCAGAATTCTGGAATAGTAAACAAACATTCGAATCTAAAATGAATTATAAAATTGTATACGCGGAACCAAACGGTGAAATTTTCGAAAAGAGTGGCGTTCCGGAATTAGTACTACAGGGAAAACTTCAAAGTTTTAAATAGAAACATGGGTTGATTTTGCTTTCTTTGAAACGAACATGAAATTTTTGAACAACTTTTAGAGGAAACAGTCGAGGGGCGTGGTGTAGAAATAGTGTAACACACACTACAGACTTGCTTAAAAAAAAGGACCGTAAGTTGTAGGTACATGGAAAGAAATTTGGAAGCATTTGAAATATGGACATGGAGAACAATGGAAAAAGTCAGATGGATACAGAGGATGCGAAATGAACAAGTGCTGAACACAGAAGACGAGAAAACAATAATCCTGAGACAATAAAGAACATATAGAGAAATTGGTTAGGACATTAGCTGCTCAAATATGCAACTTAAGGCCTGGTTAAGGGTCAGAGATGAAGAACAGGAATTCAACTTCTTGACAATGTTACGGAAGATAGAGAAGCTTTAACTTACCTTGAAGGACCTGTCGCATTCGGAAGAACGCTATTTTCTTATTTATGAGAAACACATAAATGGAAGCTTCCATTCATTAACTACATTTTCGATACTACAGAAAGTTCCTGCATTTTGTTTATAAGTTCCAGCATTTCAGTGACGGTGACAATGACGGTGCCAGGACAAAAAGTCTGTGGGGCTACAATATTTAAGTTGGAAAAGTCAGGGGACTGACGAGTTTATGACACATTTGGAAAATAAAGAATACTGGCAAATGTGGGGGATAAGGTTAATTTTAGGGGGCTTCAGCCCCCTAACCCCCTTTAGGGTCGTCCCTAACAATCGAGGTGTTGACAAAAAAGACCGACCCACAGGATCTCGGGGTGGCCGAATGGTTAGGTTTCTGTGCGCGTTGTAATAGGTTCAATTCCCGCCAGGGTCCATTAAACGCAGTGGCTCTGAACCCACTTGACTAAAACTATAGGTTCCTTTCACTTTCATACGAAGCTCACTACATCGTGCAAGACGTTAATAATAATTCACTCACCGATCTACAGGAGCATAAACGAACAAAGCCCTACTGTGACGCGGAGACCCAAAGACGCTTTTATTAATCTTAGTCATCGCATAACTTTTGAGTGGACTGATATATTACAATCAGATTAAGGCAAATTATTTTTTAGAGTTTCTTTTACATTTCACTTGCTGCATGTATGCTTCTATCTTCTACAGGAAAAAAGTTTCTCGCTGAATGAAAGTTCCTTGTTGTAAAAAACCTACAAATTTCCATATAGTTATGCTTTTTGTTATTTATAATGTTACTAATGTTTCCATAAATAATGTAAATAAACCATAGCCTTCATAAAGATTTCAGGAACAATGTGCCAAAAATGATCGTACATATTACCTAAATCCAGAAATCGAATTATAAAACTTATGTAAAAAAAAAAAAATATCGACAAAACTGGAGTACAGACAATAAGAAATGTGGCAACGCTGTTGTCTTGAAAAGAGACACACATATACGGGACAGACAGACAGACATTGGCCTGGGAGAGAGAGGAATAGTTATTAACGCCCGTACCAAGGGCGCCGATTTCTCTGTAACTTTGGGGGTGGGAGGCACATTCAGATATTTTTTGTTTCCAGATGAGGGTCTAAGAAGGCACATATGATACAAATCCAATTCAGATTTTGCCAAATATCGTATATTCACATACACATAAAAAAAACACATATAACAGTATACATATAGTCATTATGAAGGCTTCCCCAGGCCTAGCTATTACATAATTTAACAATGTTTGTATAACGTTAAAAAAAAATCACTAAAGCATATTATGTTCTAACTAATAAGAACAAAGTTTCTGCTGTATAAACTTAGGAAATAACATAAAACTAATGTTAGTCTATGCAGAGGAGTTATTCAGCTTTCCCAAATGTGGTTTTCTTTCTGTCCGGCTCACCCTTCCGCCGCGCTACTGCTTTATTTGAAAAATATATTTTTTTAATACTCGGTTCTCGATCTCTACAGGCATGGTTCAAGAAGCTTCTGTCTCATCCACAGTGAGAAAAAAAATATTTGGACAAGTTCAACAAAGAGGAAAAACAGGCTGTATCACACGCAAAACGTGGCACATTTCGAAATCTCTTGCCCCTTTATGATAAATTGAATACCTTAGATAGAATGGCATAGAAATAACTAGTACTCGATACACCTGTAAGGTAACAGGTAACGAAAGAGTGATAACTACGTAAATTCATGGCAAAAAATGTATTTGGACAACCCCATACTTCTCTCGAAATAAATGTTCTAGGAATCCTTTTGTGTACAAGAGCACTCTGCGTGGTGTATCGTGTCAGGCATAAAGGATCAGCGTGGGGAACAAATTAAGTTGAACAACATTGGAACTGCTAACTTCAATTTCAAATTACGTGCTGAAGGTAAAAAGTACTAAGAAATGGCAAGCTTGTTGGAATGCCATACTCTAGCGTTGGATACATCATAAAAAAAAAAAAAAAAGAATAATTATTGGGAATTCGTTCTGGTCAGCTAAGGAAACTAGCTGCCCGGAATGAAACCTACATTCTTCATTCTGTGAACAAAACTCAAAGAATTAGTGCTAAAGATTTGGCTACTTCACTTGCCAAGGATCTGCAAATTATTGTTACAGATGTGTAGATGCGAACAAAAAAATTGGGATTCAGAAGATGTGTAATCAGAAAAAGAACATACATATCAGAAGAAAGCAGAAAGAAGAAGTTCCAATTTTCCAAGAAATATCAATATGAGTGCCTGGAATTTTGGAAAAGGTTTATTTTTTTCTAGTATGAGACTAAGATAAACTTGTATTGTAGTTATCGATATCAGGACGTGCGGCGAAAGAAGAATGAAGCTTT
>JAGDQP010026538.1:8879-25819 GCA_022664845.1 Lepisma saccharinum
GACACTACATAGTACGAAACCAATAAGATTGACAAGGTAGCAATGGTTATCAAATATTCTAGCTGCGAAATACCTTTCCGTTGTGTGATGCATGTATATAACACTATACAGTATGAAAAAGCAATGATTGGTAAGGTGACAATGCTGTAAGAGAATTTAATACGTAATATACTAGTAATGTAACATGTATCCACTGTATGAGTGTTGAAGACATTATACAGCACCGGTAGTAAAATTTAGTAGGAGAGTCTAGTGCCATCTGGATTCACACAGCTGAAATACATCTCGCAACTAGAACATTAGGTGTTAAACAGCTCACAGTGTTGCCACCTTGTTAATCTTTCTCCTCCAAAAAACTATACATCCTAAAATTATAGCATCCAAGTTTTGTAAATAGTGTTTTTGCCTTAGAATTTGCCAAGAAATAACATGGTTATCTCATTGGGTGCGATATTTTTCATTTTCTGTGTATATCATCTATATGACCTGTTTGAATGGTATGTTTGTTGGTTTGTTCTTTGGTGACAGAAAACGTTAGGAATAGGAGTCCTTGTGTTTATTTCCGGATCATCGTAATACAATTTACTTTCTGGGACGCGGTGGCTCAATGGTAGAGCGTTCACCTCTGGTGCTTGGGCTCGTCGTTTCGATCCATGTGCATGCCACGTAGGCCTTGTGGTGAAGAAACGCCGTGGGCGTGAGTTTTCTTGGAGTTCTCCCGTGTCCTTCCACTTTCTTCATTCTACCAATTCATTCATCATCCATCCGACTTGAGCCAAAGTTGCCTAAAGGCCTTAAAAATTAAATTCAAAATTTAATTTACTTTCTATGCTGTTAACAGAGCCACGGGAACTTGATGACAGATAATATCTACTAAATTCTTTATTTTTATACTACTATTAGTAGTAGTAGGAAGAAGAAACGAGAAGGCAAAGATGTAGGCCTATCCTTGGCTGAATTCGAGATTTTATTTAATTCGTCTGGTAAGGAGTATCCTTCATTTACTATTTGTTTTGATCATTCATTTCGAATCCGGACGTGGCATTCAAGAGGTGAATATGCCCTTATGTTTTCGTTCAATTATGTTAGGCAATTAATAAAGCTGACAGAGTCTGTAATTTGTATTCTGGAAAATGAGCGGGGTGGGGGTGGAAACAGCTGATGATTAAATAAATTTTGAATTTAATGAAAATATTAATTCTCTTTGATCAAAAGCTTAGCACAGCTTTGTGTTTTGGACACACAAATAACATTGGGCCGTCACAGTTCTATAAATTATTATTTCGTTTTAATCTAGAAACATCCATGCCCAACTAGGAATCGAATCCAGAACCTGGTAGATTTGCCTAACGCCGCCTTGTGTCACACGACCCCCGGCCTTCTGTTTGAGTCTAGTGTTTCGTTTTTAAAGACTCCGATGGTATTTCATGATGATCGATGATAATAGGTGTTCTGGTCAAAGGCAGATTCTGACCCGGAGGTGCATGACAAGGTGAAGCGATGGTGGTTTGGCATTGCCTTTCATCGGATGAAGATGATGATGTAAGGACGGGAATTACAGTTTAACGTGGGCTCCCGTGTGCCCACCGGACATGATTATGATTAACATGAGGAAATGTCATTTGCTTGGAAAACTAAAGAAAAAAACAATACCATATCGAGGATTTTCGAATGGGGTTGACGAAAAATGATATTATCACTACTACACAGTTCCCGTGGTCCGGTTGTTACGGTACCGGGTTTCGGAACGGTACTGAGGTAAATGGAGGTTTAAGAACTGCTGCAGATCATATAAATTCAGATTTTTCCAGATTTTTGGGGCTGATTCATTGACTATTATTATTATTTAAGTAAAAAAAAGAGAAACATGAACTCACCCACAGATCCAAGAGTGCCTTCGGCGTGGTATTGCTTGCGGTACAGCCAACAGAGATGACACCCCTTGTTGTTGGATTTGAAGACTTCTTGGAGGATCAGGAGCCACAGGGAGTCTTAGTTCTGGAACCTGTAGTTGGCTCATGGTTCCAGAACTGTGGTAGACTCCAGAAGAGCGTATAAACGCCGTTCGAACGTTTATCTTTTGTTATAAATATCTTGAGTTCATGATCATATTGGAACACTGGAACTATTTCCTCACATATTTATGATAAAAGCATAACACATACACACAATCTTCGTTGCTGCACATGGATTTCACTAAACAGTGACACTAATTATTGCTTCACTTCACGGATGATTTTTTTTCTTCTTCATAAAATATAACATTTCGTCAGCACTAAAACAATTATATTTTGTGTACAGAAGGCAATTTGCTAATAATCACAACACGCAATTACCTTTGACGTCACAAAAGACGTCCTCAGTTGACTATGTGACAGTGGGGAAGAGCACAGCACGGTTACTAACTAGAGTGTACGGGACTTACTCAGTGACTGCTCTAGTGTGTGAGGTACACATGTATATGCTATACAGAGAGATATATGTTTACAGTTTCTCCAGTTTTTCTTCTCCCTCTTCCGTTAGAAGATAATTGTGAGAGTTTTCTGCAAACTTCTACACGCTCTTAACTGACATCCTTTATTATTATCTTTGCCCTTCAGAATTGTGGGTGACCTTGAGCAAAAATGTTCAACCACGCACTTTACCTAAGATGTTATAAATATGTAATTACGTTAATGTGTTATTAGGTACACCTTGATCTCCTATTTTGTTTACGACTTTTCTTACTTTGCAGCACATCAATGCAATAATTTTCTTGTTTTTTCTTGTTCTTGTTCGCATGTGTATGTGTCCGGAAGAAACATACTTAATTTAGTCTTCTTCAAAGTTGGTGTTCGTAAGTGTCTGATGGTAATGTCTTCCTGTCTGTTGTGTAGTTGCTGTGAAACTGGTCTTGATTAAACACTGTTAAGAGTAATTCTGTGTTGGTTTCATTTTTTTTTCTCAAATTAAAAAATGCAAATAATTGGCAAGCTGAATATACAAGAAACTTTTCGCTTCTGCCCTTATGTTCTGCAACAGTGCAATATGCTGACGATGCTTTTTCTTAACGAGAGACTAGGTGGCGCTAGTTGTAATAGAAGGGATAAAAAGAGTCGAAGTGATTTCTGGGTCCTGTTCAGAGACAGCGTGTGAGAAGAGACTGTTCGTAGCACACCACAGAAGAAACGTTAAGAAAGATGAAGTAGGTTGTGGGGAGGGAGTGAATGGATAAGATGAGGATGATTCAGGGTAACCAAAAACAGGATAATGGGGGGGAGGGGAAGGGGGGAGAAAAGAGGTTCCTGTTATTAACGTAAAAAGGAACTGTATAGAGAAGTGGAGCCAAGAAAATCCTTGCGGTACCCCACTTCTGTCTCTCACACCCAGTCGGAAAGAAAAACTGTTGCCAATCTTTCAATTTTTAGACTCTTGGCACCGGATTACACGTGGATATAGGTGAGGAAACGAAGTGTTCGTTTTAAGGTCTCCCCACACACACACCCCTTTGATGAGTTTCTTAAGAGTATTTTCCAGTTTATCAACACCACCACACTTCTGTCAGTTTTTACATGGGAGTTTGTTTTTTTATTAGTCAAATAAAAGAAACACACAGATGAATGTTCACGACGTACGCATAATTCCACAAATATTTTCTTTCTTTTACAAACATAAATTTAGACGCATAGACACTAAGTTTATCGTTTCCTTCTTGGCCATAGAGAAGGCCAAATGCGAATCATCATTACTTCTAAAGAAGTGCTGTCAAAACACCGCAAAGTCCATTTGCACTATTATAACTATCAACATCGTTATAGGACCAAGGTTTATCGCATAAAAACTGAGTTATTTAAATGCGATTTAACATTTCACTATTTGCTGGAAGGGGAAACAAATCTTTCTACGAGCTTTGCTTATGATATGCAAACAAAAAAAAAGTATCGACGTTTATAACTTTACAAGATACTTTACGGGCGCTTTAAAATTTAAGGGCATACTACGGTTCTTTCATCAGAAAATTTAATTCTTATTGTGTGGACAGAATATGGGCAGAACAATTAGTCATAGAAGCGACATCTATTTTTATTATTTTAAATAGCAAAAAAAAAAAAAGAAGTAGAGAAAACTAATAGTTGGAAGTAAACAAATTTTTCAGGCTGAATTCGTAGCTAAAATCGTTGAATTAATCCCCCACAAAAAAAATAAGTCATGTAATTATTTAAGCGACAGTTTTAAGGATTACCACACTGACGTTAATTTAAGATGCAACAATGCTCTGAACTATAAATATTGTGTAATAATAACTTTCTCGTACGTAATCTATGATTTCTTTTTTTTTTTTTTACAACAATGCACACAATCACAACATTAATTACTATAATCGGTTGATTTTGTTTCTTTTTCTAAATAATAAAAAAATATATTACTTCTGTTGGACAAAAATAACGTTATCCATAGACAACCTAAACAAACATTCACTTTGTATTTTCTTTTTTCTTTAAAGAAAAATAGTTACGATGTTAAACTTTTAAATTGCACTAATCACTGAGTAATAAGTCACTTGTTGTACACTAAACAATTTCTTGTTCTCACACACAAAAAAAAATCTTGTTCTGTTAGCTTTGTTGTCATTACGAACTATCAACAATAGTTGCACAACAATATTTTTTTTTTGTTTCATAGGTTGTATCGAAGAATATGGTTGGGGTATTTGGAAGAAGTGTAAAAAAAATAATAAAAAAAATCTTCAGCACAAAATTTTTTCTTTAGATTCATGTCTTGTGTAGAATACTTTGTTAATTTTTTTTTCTTTTTCTTAACACGTTCCGATCGATAACACACGCATCATATCGATATCACCATTGCTACAGACCCGGTGACATTTACTTGACCTGCACATCTTTGTCTTACATTGTCTTGTCCAACAGGGTAGGAAGCTGGATTTCTTTTCTTTTTTTTTAAACAAATTGCCAAGTCTTACTTAGTTCATAATTGATTCATAATGTTAGTGACGTTTTTAGTTTACGTGTTGGTAGGCTATTTACGTAATGAATTAATCTCTTTAAACTATATAAAATAGAGATGATCATTTGTTTGAGATTCTAAATCAAAAAAGAAAAGAAAAAGAAAAGAAAGTGCCGATGGGAATGTCAACTCACGTGATCATTTTCCATTAAAATATTAGCCAATTAGAACAGAGAACACACGCACACATTATATACATGCAGACACACACACACACGAAAAAAATCACAGTGGTCGATCTCGGTTTTGCTATGGAAAGAGTAAAACATAAAACAATAATGTCACAATTATTTCTCCTTCAGTTTTTTCTCTGTTTTAAAAAAAGAAAAAGAAAAATATATGTAATCAGTTAACTTGGAAACGATTTTTTACTTTTCTCGCGGTTCGGAGGATTCCGGCCCACGATGTCGTAGCCGGTACGTCTGGTTACGGAGTTATAGGGGTAGCGCGAGCTAACGAACGAACAAGGCAAAAGCAACCCGACTTCAACAGGCATGTGTATGCGCGCAAGTGAGAAAATGAGAAGCGAATTTCAACGAACAATACCGAATGCTACCGAAGATAAAAGTTCCACACAGATATCTCTGTACCTGACAAGCATTGGATTCTCATGTTGGTATTTTCTCTGTGCATGAGCTGTGTGTGTGTGTGTGTGTGTGTATGAGAGAGAGAAAGAGAGAGAGATGTACTTACGTGGTATGTGCGTGTGAGAATTTCCAGTTTAGTGCACATGTATGAATGTATGGATGTATGCGTATAACAAGGAATAAAAACATTATTATATATGGTAAATAAAGGAAGCCATGAAATAAAATCAGTACTAAAAAAACAAGTGGATGAAAGATGTTAACTACGTAACGCATTTACATCCGACACACTCTCTTTTCTCATATTTGTGCACCGTCATTTGCACTTGTCTGTAAGCGCAGTGACACAAAGAAAACTAAACGGATGGTTGGAAAAACTCAATATCTTTCAAAACAGGGTTGCCAATGTAAAAAAAAAATATTCAAGAATTGTTATATATTCATATATAATAGAGTTTACAGAGGCCAGGTGTTGTTTACACAGATTTTTTTCAAGCATTTGACTTTGTTGACCATTGTATAATTATTCGTAAACTTTCATATTTTTTTAATTTTTCTCTTCCATTGCCAAAACTATTTTCGTCATAGCTAGAAACTAGAAAGCAGTCAGTGTTATACAAAGAACACAAATCAAAACAATTTATCACGTTTAGTGGTATACCTCAAGGTTCTAAGCTCGGACCACTATTATTTCTTTTACATGTTAAAGGGCTTTCCAGGTTGTTTCAAATCTCATAGCCTGATGATTTAAAGCATATATGCAACAACTAAATCGTTGGATGATCGAAAATTAGTTCAGGAAGACAAAGCTTCTTACAAATGTTTATACTCTATACATGATCTCACATTTAAGAACCATAAGCAATAAATATAGTCCCTTACTCTCCCCAACTGTGCAAAGAACAAGATTTGAGATTTCTTACATTGAAAATTTTACCGAAGTCCTCATTTAAATATATTTTATTCAAATAGTCAGGAAATAGTCCCTTACTCAGGAAAAGCTCAAGTCAAACGAAAAGTTAGGACATAAGGAAACTGGTTCTCACTTTAAAACTTCTTTCATTGTCACAAAAACACGTTAAACGAACGTTAAAGTAAGAAAAGCAGCATCATTAATTTGTTGCTGTTTGATTCCTAGGACAATTGGAGAAATTTTAGATTTCACCTGAACTTTCCCTATCATGAAAGCTGCAAGGAGATAGATAGATACTTGGACAGAATTAATTTCAGTGACCACTACTGTGACATTAGAAACAATGTATGGTTCCCGGCTACGCAATGACGTATTATGTCACGTTTTGATTTCTCATGTATTTGTAAATTGTAAATAACGACAAGGTATTACCTAGTTCTATACCTGTCCTGTAAATATGTTACTTGTTGTTCAGTGTTTATAGTTAGATAGAAGATTTGAACAAGAACATATAAATATATCCTCTATTTTGGACATCTCTCAAACTAAATTCCGAAGAGTTGAATTCCGCTCGAACTGAGCTGAATATTTAATTCTACGATAGGGTGGGGTGGGGGCGAATTTTCATTGAAGAAAAAAAAATTCCACTTGAAAAAAAAGTGATCTAAAGGAGATTTTTTTAATGGGAATATTATATCGTTTTAGATGAATTACCAATCAATATTTACATCCGAAAATATCACTTACGCAATAAAATGTTGAAATACGAAAGGAAGCATTTATTCATAAGTATTAAAGAAAAATACTAAAGCTCTTATGAGTAAAAAAAAGATATAAAAATACTTGACCTTGGCGGAAATTGAGCCCCGGTCACCTGGCGAATAAACCAACGCTCTAATCCCTGCGCTAGCGGGTCAACTGCGAGATAACGCCTTCGAACGGATCTTTATCGTCCCGTCATGTACTCGAGAACAACGATCGAAGATGATTTTTTATACATCTTCCTCCTGACATCTTCTGCTATATTGATGTCATAGCGAAGAGTTATCAGGTCTTCTGTTGTCATTTTTTTTAACTACACGCGATTACATTCACAGTAGTGCTTCGTCTTTTGATAAATTTCGCGCTAAAATAAATGGCGGAAAAAACAAACTTGATTAACACTCATATTGCATTTTGAACCACTCAATTTTCTATCCAAACCGCGAGAGTGTTCAGTTACAAACCACTCTTTTTGATTACAATTCAATACTTTTTCTAAAATTAAAACTCCTCCTCGATCAAGAAACGACTGAAAAATTCCGCTCTTCTTTTAGTGTGATGTAAATTGAACACAAGTGGCAGGAACAGACAATGGTCAACCGGATAGGCGGAGTTTACTGTAATTGGTAGATACCAATACACCAAGATCACAAAACATATTGCTTTCTACATGTCATTACCCCTTTCCAAGTAGTACGTTAAAACAGTGAATACGCAAGTGCTAAAGGTGCCTGTTCATAGATTCGAATCTAGGCCCTTTCGATTTCGACACAAATACTCCTTTTTTTCTGAGTTAACTTGCTTGCACATACTATAAATCCGAGGTAGTTGCGGTGTAAGGCATCTGGAGCATGTGGATTTCATTGAGGCCAGTTCGCGAACACAATCGTGTGCGCACACTGCTACTACACTCGCCGAAATAACTTATTTTTCATATTCCCAGCCACGCGGGAAAACTGGGGTCCCACGGGGGATCACTTGCCAAGATATCTTCTTGCTCAATCGCCGTAACCTATACATGAGCAGCCAGTATATTCAAGCGCATAAAGAGAGCCCTGAAATGACATAGCTATTCATCACCGACTACCATTGATGTGTTCCATTAATTAATCTTAATAAATTATTATTCATTTGTGTTGGGGACGACAGTCCTTAGGCAGGTGGAACTCGGAGCGTGGTCACCGCTAGCCTCCCCTTACGCCGCCACTGAATAAAGGATAAACAACTTACATTCAGTTATCTTCACCAGAGTTTCTCTCAGAGAAACATCTCCGTGAGGTGGGTGGGGGTATTTGCACACCTCCGGAGGGGAATGTTTTCACTGTTCTGGAGACTAATACCATCGATCACCCCTTGAAAGAAACACTTATTTTAACCAGAATACCCTTGACTGACGACATTTGTTTTCGTTCGTGACACACCTTTTAACAACTAGCTATGCTTATGAGCAACTATCCAGTCGACAAAAATCAGTTAACGAAATATCTAACAACGTCAGAAGTTAAAATCTACATGATAATTAGGTTTGCGGAATGAAAACAAAAAGTATGAATAATTTGAAAAACAACAGATCGCTCCACTGCACAAGGTTATAAAAATCTGGTTCATTCAAGTTGTAAATCCAGAAAAAATAAATCTCAGTCAAATTCTGTTAAGAAATAATTCACAAGATACAGTTTTTACTTAGAAACTAACAGATAAACATTATTTTAGAAATTAGAATAATTAGTAGACAGTTATTCTAAGACGATATCCGTTTTGGTTATTTAATACTCGTAATTTCCTTACTCATAAATTAAGCGAATGCCATTAACTTAAATTATAATGAGGGCTGACAAGGAGACTATTAACGAGATCATATCGAATGATAATCTGAAATTTTGCTTGCAGAATCTACGTCCTATAAAGAGATAATACACAAAAAATTATCTTCCCATATTAACTTCAAGGTACCATGATAGGGGCTGGAATTTTGGTTGAAGTGAGCAAGAAGTGTATTTTTTTTAATAATTCATTCAACAGAAGTCACTTCTGCTTTTCTTTCGTCTTGGAATGAAACACTGACGAGTTGTAGCAGTGTTATCTCGCACACCGCAGTACCCCCTCACGAGGGATGTATTTAGGGGAGGCCTGAAGCCCCTGAAATTAAGATATTTTGTTTTGGTGGAAAATCTATATAATTTTGCATGGTTACAAAAAAAATGAACTTTGGGGTGTCCAATCTTCCTAAATACATCCCTGGCGCGGAGTGTTGCGATGTGGAAGGTGACGTTACAAGTCGCCAGTGTTTTATTCCAGGACGAGAGTGAAACGGAAGTGACTTCTGTTGATTGAATTATAAAAGAAAATACACATTTTGTACACTTCGACCAATATACCAACCTATATCTGAGTATCTTGCAGTTCATATGGGCAGCTAATTTTTGTATATTACCTCACTATATGACGTAGATTCTCCAATCAAATTTCAGGATATGTTTCAATATGATCTAATTGACTGTCTTCTTGTTAGTAGACATAGACCCTAGCCCAAAGTTACATGTTGCATATACAGTGCCACCATATTTAAATATGGCGGCTGAAATGCCAGAAATGTGGTGTTGTTTTTTCACTATATTACTTTAAACTTAGAGGATATTGAATTGAAATTAAAAAAAAACGAATGTATACCACTTAGAAGTGAAATGCAAGATAGTACAAGTAGTAGTATTTAGACTAACACAGCTCTGCGATTTTACATCGCTATCATATCAATGCTAAAACAATTTGTACTTTTAATCATTGAATAGCTTCCACAGAGACGCAGTGACTACCCCGGAAATAGCTGGGAGAACAATGAAAACACTAAACTGCAAATAAATGAAACTAAATCACTTTAAATTAATAATTCCCGAATCGGACAATTCATTTTCTTTGTGTTTCAGTTTCTTAGGCCATCTATTGTCCTTCTGTGAATTACTATCAATGTATAATAAAAATAAAAAAATTAAAATGGGCTTCGTTTTAATATTAATTATCAACTTATTCAAAAAGAAAAGTAATGTTCAAACAAATTCGATTATATAGGTAATAAATAGAATACAAAAAAAGGCAGTTTAAATATTTGTTTACAGAAAAAAAATATTCAAATATAAGTTATAGTACTTATTTATGTGTTTTACGATATGCGTTGAAACAGCTAGCCTAAATCCGTGCCTGGACCCTTTGAATCACAATTTTTACTACATCGTGTGAGGGCGAATATCGTCGGTCTAGTAGTGAAACGTATTAAGTAAAAAAAAATAAATAAAAAAAAACATAGTGTCGAGAAAATGAAGGAAAAACGAAATTGTAATTTTGTAAGTCGAAGAAAATACTGGAAAAATGAATTACGGGATTATTATATTTCTATGCTTTTATTTACACCAATCGGAAGAAGATACTATCTTTAGTCTAGAAAACTACATTAACCCAAAATAGTAGCTTTTTTAAAAAAAAGGGTTTCACTTGTAAACTGACGATATATCTGCACGGAAAAAAGAAGGATAATTCCCTTACATCACCCCCAAAATTACAATTTATAACATCGTATTCGTTGCCAAGTTGACTGATGAAATAAATAGAAGATGCAAAATGGCGTAGAGTTCGTTTGGAAGACTACACTTTATTTTCAAAAGCAAACTACCAATGTGTCTGAAGCGTAAAGTTTATAATCAATGTGTCTTACCTGTGATGATCTACGGCTGTGAAACTTGAACATTGAATACGCAAACGACTCAAAGATTGAGAGTCACACAAAGAGCAATGGAGAGATGCATGCTAGGAATAACCAGGAGGGACAGGAAGACAAATGAATGGATTCGCGCACAAACAAAGGTAGAGGATGTAATCAAGACTGCGAAGAAGCTGAAGTGGAAATTGGCCGGTCACATAGCTAGACGAACTGATGGAAGGTGGACGACAAATGTACTACAGTGGATTCCTAGAGAAAAGAAACGACCGAGACGACGTCCAAATACAAGATGTGAAGATGAAATCAAGCGTTTTTCAGGAGCTACATGGATGAGGATAGCAGCAGACCGAGATATGTGGAAAGAAAAGGGGTAGGCCTTCATCCAGCAGTGGATAGAAAACGACTGAATATGATGATGATGATTCGAAGAACAGGTAATACTCATTGAAAAAAAAATTCAATTCTCCGAGCAGATTCCCAGTCACGTTAACAGTTTTTTTTATATTTCATATTTCTTTAGTTTTTTTACTTGAATGACAAAAAAGTGAACAGAAATTGTATAAATTATAGTGAAAGTGTTCCAAATTGTGTCCGAAAGTAAAAAAAAAAAGGTATACAAACAGGAAGTCATCTAAATTTTTAACACGTTTGATGTACTGTACATGAAAAGAGACACTTAAAATAAAATGTGAATATGTTTCGTACTGAGAAAATATGTTTATCTCCTTGCATACATGTTCAGCACAGCAGCACAGGTGTTGAGAGCACATGCCTTATGCATATACTATATACAGTATAAAGTATTACACAACAACGTGGCTTTTGCTAAACAACTGCCTTCCGTTCTTTTTTTTTCCTTTTGAAGACTTTTTTTTTCTTCTGTTATTAATGCCTCGGGAGTTTGAAGAAAAGAACTGTAGAGAGTGTGATGACATATGGATATTGCATTAAAGAATCTGTCTTCTTCCTCTCATTGTGTATTTGTGTTGTTTTTTTTTCATTACAGGCGCACTTACTTTACGTACAGTACATTGTATGTCATAGTTTCGCTCCGAAGAAACATTTCAAGGACGAGGCAACAACGGGAGTATTGTTAAGATATTCTCATCACTTTTACTGTGCAAGTCAGCACAGAATGATGCATGAGTTTCTCTCCCCCCCCCCCTCCCCCCCTTTCCCCCCCCCCCGAATCTCTCATATCTTTTCTTGGGACTTAATGCGTAGTCCTGAGAAAAAACAAATGAAAATCTTTTTTTTTTTTTTAAAAAAAAAGCACCTATGGAAAAGAAAGTAAAATTTGACTGTTTCTAAGTCCGCTTAGGATCATTCCATACCCCAAGCAGAGTATATTTTCTATGTTATTAGAGTTCCTATATAAGAGCCCTAAAAAGAATAAGTCTGGGTTAAATTTTGATGGAATCATTTAGTTAGGTCTGTTGTGGTAACTAATGTTCCTAGTGCTCCTGTTAGAGGTCATGGGTTTTGATCTAGTAGATGATAAGGGTGGTTTTGGGGTGTTGACGTATGTAACTTCACTTGAGTACAGCCTTGTTTTTACTACTACTTTCTTCCAAGTCTACACTGTAGAAAACAGTTTCTTAAAATTGAAAAAAAAAAAAGTTCTTATTTGTGAACCGAGAAATATTTTTTTTTTTTTTTTAGAAATAAGATACGAGCTTTCTCATTTCATTTTAAATGACAGTTATACGCTTGTTATCCACTATATTATGAGAATGCTGATATCTCATTTCTAAGAAAATTGTTTCTCGTTGCACAGATAAGAACTCCCCTCCCCCCTCCAATTCTAAGAATCTATTTTTCACAGTGTATCGAATGTTTATTTTCAATTTAAAATTTAAAAAGGAGTGAAAAAAATAACAGATGAAAATAAGTGCTTTTGAGGGGAAAATGTGGTGGATTAGGATGAAAAAAGATTTTGCAATGTTTGAGCTGGCAACTGTGTTGTACGTAGATAAAAGAAGAATGGGTTTCCTCACCGTGGTTGATTATGTTTAGTAGTGTTTTGTAGTTGAGTATCCATTTTTATATCTTCAATACAATTGATACTTTGGTGCGGTATCCAATGTATGCATCAATAGAGAATATTTAAAACAGGTTTTAGCAATGCTGATAACAGACTGTTGGAAGGTGGGAACTGACACAATATTTTCTCTATAGTATCGATTAACGTTCATGCCAACTTTGGTGAGGATACGTCCAACCGTATGGGAGTCATTGAAAAATTGATTTTGGAACTAGGTTGACAACGCTGATAACTGAGATACTTGGGGGACACTTGGTAGTATTTTTTATCTTGTGCCGAATAATGCATGTGTCAAGTTTTGTGTGGATACATCAAACGGTACGGAAGCAATTTAAAAATTGACTTTTTGAAATAGGTTCACAACACTCACAACTGGGGCGCAACAATCGGACCGACGACCTGGCCCAGTTCCTCGTGCACATTTGGTGTAAATCAATCGAAGCGAAGCGTACATGCAGAAATGTTAAAATCTTATATAGGGTAATTTTTGATCTCAAGTTGACTTGATGTTATAGTTTTCAATGCGGACTGCTATGTTCAAAATAGGAATTAGTTTAATAAAAAAATAATTGTGTTTGTAACCTTCATATTTTTTTTTTAATTTGGAAACAAAACTGTGCATATCTGTATCAACAGTATTGTACACTGTAAAAAATAACAATTTTTCTACGCATCTCCGTGACGTGTTGAAAAAGTGTTACTAAAATATACTTGAAGTGTGGAAATTGTAGTAGGTTTTTTTCTCTGAAGATAAATTTTGAACAGTTTTTCACACTTAGCATTTTAGAAGTAATTTTAAATACTTCAGAGGAAAATAACTAACAGGAAACCTGTTGTATAGAACACGAAAGAACTGTTCCATATTTTGAGTACAGTTCTTTTGGTTATAAGATACAGATCGACTTTTGTAGAACGGGTGTGCACTTTGAATTTACGAAACAAAATCGCTCCGTCTAAGAATAAGTGCTCTGTAGGAACAATCGGTCTGAGCCTAAGATGCCTAAAGGTCATAAATAAAAATTCAAAATTCTATATATAAAAAAAGGGGAGGTTGTTTAAGGGAAGGTCTTTGCCTTAATGGGGGCATGGTGCATGTCGTGGGATCCTGGTGTAGTCTCTGGTTCGAAATTCCCAATTAATTTAAAAAAGATACACAAAGATCATTTATATTTTCTAAAGACGAAAGTGCAACTAAGTAGGCCAGAAGTCCCGCCTGGGTGGCTCTGCGGGCCCAGGTCTTTTACTTTATTGCATTGCGCTAAGGAAAACTTACCTTTTTTCATTTATTTTTTCCGTTAAGAAGTAATTCAACTAATTATTTTCATTGTATTAATTATTTTTAATTTAAGTTGGCATTTGGCATTGCAAAACCTTGGATATCACATTAATGTAGAGGAAGGTCAGTGTATTTTAATTTTTGAATTTCATTTTAAGCGCTTCAGACAATTTGACTCAGGATTGTTTTTATTGTGAATTGACAGTGTTCCGATAAGGACAATAGATGTACTCAGAGGTCAATACATAAAGAAGTAAATGATCGGTTTTAAGATCAAGCACATTTCAAGTATCTTTGATACAATTATTTCCAGTTTAATGCTGTACGATTCTCCAAATAATTTCTTTGACATTCGTTCCAAATAAATTGACAAACTTGTGTAGATTTTTCTATATACTGCAGAGCAAAGTAAACCGATAATATTTTTTATTAGGAAAATATAATACTTATTTAGTAATTCATATAATCGAGCCATCTTTCTAGACAGTGTTCTCCACTACTTTACTTAGATATTATAAGCATCTCTCAATTGGTGATACTGGTAGATTATTTGGTGGCATTATTTGATTTAGATAACATTATGAACACACTTTTTCCCTAGCCAAGTGTACATGTCAATGTAGCTGACAATTTTCATGAAATTGTTGCATGCTAAATCTGCACTGAATCCAGTTTACACGCGCCTTGCTTTCCACATCTTGTGAAAATGAAATCTACTCTTTGTACACATCCAGTCCTCATCAACCTTCTCTGAAGAAATGACGTTCACTCCCAAAGGCTCTGAAGAAGATTCATCTGTTTCTTGACAATAGTAGATAAATATTACATGATTCAAATTGACTAAAACACCGTAAGATCTGTGATGGACTTTCAAATATTTCTGCCCTTAAAAAAAAATATTTCAGATCTTTGTGCGCAGAATGCTATACAGCAAATAAACATTACAGTACTTTCCACTGATTTTACACTTCATATTAACGTACCCGTAAACAATAACACAACTTCCGTCTCAGGTTTCTGACTTGGTCTTCTTTTATTGGTATACATGCTCTATATTTTATTACAATAAATACAGGACAGTAGGACTGTGCGATATTTCGATATATCGATCGATTTTTGTGAATATCAAAATTTCGATATTTTATAAATATCGAATTCGATATATCGATACTTCGATTCTTCGATATTTCTCGATACTTCGATATTTTTATATTTCGATACTTCGATATTTTTATATTTCGATACTTCGATATTTCTATATTTCGATACTTCGATATTTTTATATTTCGATACTTCAATATTTTTATATTTCGATGCTTCGATATTTTTCGATATTTCGATACTTCGATATTTTTTGATATTTCGACATTCTATATATCGATCGATTTTCGATATTTGATCGATATCGAATTTCGATATTCAAAACCGGATATCGCACAGCCCTACAGGGCAGTTTCTAAACTGCACAAAAAATACTTTGCGCGTAAATTCCTTACAATAAAAAAGAGAAAACAAATCTTTTTATAATTTCTCGAATTTTCTAGGAACATTGTAGCCAAAATAACTTTGTAAACTTCGATTTTGTGCGCCATTTTACCAACTATTGATTTCGGCCTGTCACGATACCATTAGCTATTAATTTTTGTTTACCCACAAGCATCCATGCCCCAGCCGGGTTGGAACCCAGAACCTTGGATACGCTTCCCTGACGCCTCGGACCGCACAGGGTATCCAACTTACAGCTAAAAACTGACTATCTACAATAGTAAATAAGATTTGTTTCTTCAATGTATTCATTAAAAGATCAATTAGAAGTTTATTTAGTTTTGAGGAGTTGATTTCTATCAAGAGGAAGCATAGTAGTAGTTAAAATGTGATGTGTCAATGATGCCAACCTGTTATATCATTTGACTACTTTTTCAAATGGCTCTACGCCCGCTTAGTATATATTTGATATTAAATAATATAAGTGAAGCGCAGAACGCAGTGTTCTAAACTGTATTATACCAGGTTAAACATTGAAAATCTTTATATACAGGGTGTTCCGTCAATACGTGACAATAGTTTCACGCGAGTGAATTTCATTGTTATCTAAAGTAATGAATTGTTTTTACAGAATGTCACCACAAAGCATCAAATATGAATGTATACAGTATTTTGTAGAATGTATCATATGTACAATGAACACCTGAACTAGGTGCATAACCTGTTGTGTTCAATAAATAAATAAATAATAAAAAAAATATCTGTAAACCAAGATTGTAAATATCAACCAACACATTATAAAGCTTGTTGTGTTGACAAAAAAATAAAATAAATAAATAAATATACCATACTAGTTCAGGAATAAATTCTCTATACACTACAAGAATTAAAAAAAAATATTATTTTGACGTTTGTCAAAAAATACATGCGGTTTATTGAAGCTAGAGGACCCGATAGTTAGCGCAGAATCGTCACAAATGACGTAATATCTTGACAGAGATAATAGCGTAAGTCGTATCGACTTAGTAACTAACTAACTAACTAACTAACTCTATGGCTTATGGAACTCGCAAGTTCATCGCCGCAGTAACAAACGTTCGCCATTGGATTCTATCCTGGACAACATCAAGCCAGTTTTCATCACGAACACCTACTTC
>JAGDQP010026539.1:10600-25818 GCA_022664845.1 Lepisma saccharinum
ATCTCTTAGTTACGGAGATATAATGCAATTTCTGGAAGACTGTAAATTTGTATTTCGGCGGGCGGATTGGGGGGAAGTACAAGGTGGAGGGGTGAGGACCTTTGCGAAAATGCACCTCTAGTAATGATGTAACAAGTTGCCAATATACAGCTTTCTCCTAATTATTTCCGACATCAAATCTTTATTTCCTGGGCTAAAATGCTCATTAAATATCTTTCGTGTAGTGAATTGATCGTTTCATTAGCTATGCTTAAAAAAGATGAACCCTTATTAATCATTCTTAAGACAGTTTCGGAAGATCGAATTTTGCATTGTGCTCTAATGTGTAGATAATAATGTATTTTGTACACGATTGTTATACATGTTGATTCTCTTTTGTCCTTGTGGTGTTTGTTTTATCGTAGTTCCTTATAGATCTTTTAGTCTGTAAGTCTAAGAAATAAGCTTGGTTTAGAAAGATTAATTGTAATTTATTTTGTTTAGGAAAAGGTTTTATGATCAAAACGTAACAATCGAAATAATTAAAAAAAATAATTGAAATCTTACAATAGGAATATGTTGCTATGTTAAGTAAAATTTTCTTTAAAAAAATAACTCATGTGTGGGCCTATTCAACAACGTTATGGTTTCAAAGTCCCTTCCACATGCGTGTAGTCTTGATGATAAGCCTATTTTGTTTTTTTAATCTAGCTCTTCCCAGCAGTAAGGTAATATAGTATAATAATATTTTTTTTTTTAATTTAGAAAATGAAGATAAAAGCTTCCAGATTACAAATGGTTATGCATTTCTCTTTAGTTTGTGCATAAGTATCGCTGTTAGTTCTCGTTAAGTGTAAGTCATAATAAAAAAAAACATTTAAGCTCCAAATATTGTGACCATTTATCATTAGCCTACTATGTGAACAGACTACCAGCGATTAGGTTCGAATAGCATGTGATAGACCATACAGCCAAATAAGTAAATTCAATTTTCAACATTACTTTCTTATTTTAGCAATTAAATGAAGTTTTGCAGTAGCCTTAGCCGCAAGCAATCCATCGCGGCAGTTCTGTTGTATAGGGTTGCATGATATCAGGCATTTAATTTATATTATCCCTTCTTATTCTTTTTTCATCTGGGAAGATCTCTACAGATAAGAAACGCGTTAAGTCTGTCCCCAGTCGAAGAGATGTTGTCCCTCATTTTGCACTATTCTGACTGTGGAATGGGGAGTATAGCAACCAGTATTTTCCTCTTGATATTTGAACCAGAATCCCAATATTAGCCTTTTGGCTTAATCTAAAGATTTCAAGTTATGTATATGTTTGGATTAACAAAAGTACCAGCTATTCATACAACGATCTTACCATCAAAATCCAGGATAGTTTAAAGCAGCCAAACTCAAATATCATATATTTCTGTGCGCTTTACTTATGGATGCCAGTATCTGACAAAATTGCTCTGGAGAGACACTATGACCAAAATAAAATGCACTGATTAAATAGGTCTACTCCTAACAATTGGACTGAACTTTTTTTCAGTGTTCGTAGATGTTTGAAGAATTCTCAGAATAAATGATACAAGACGTTTGTCACACAAAATACCTCATAATTATTAAAAATCTAGTCATCTATGAAAGCTCAATTGGTAGAGCGTTGGTTCACATTTGGGAGGTTCGGGTTCGATCCAGCCGCGGCCTATCTCATTCAGATTTCAATGGCTTTCCCTCAGATACATCAGGTGACTACCGTCATGAAATAAGGTCTTGGTCGTCTTCCTTACCATATCCTCTCCCCTCCCCTTCCCCGAACCACAACAGCAACAAACATTTTCATATAGGTTTTTATGGAAAACGGATTAAATTTCGAGGTACAGAGGCGCCAACCTGCAACTTCTGCCCTTTTTTTTAGAATTTTTGAATGTCCTTCATTTATTGATATACTCGAAGACTAACTAGAAGTATGAAGTCATTTTTAGTGATCCTGAGGTCATAGGTTACAAAAAAAGCGATGTCGACATGTGTCTTCAGTGAGCGCGAATGGGCACAATAAAGTTTTTTGATCCATGTCGACAAATGTCACAGTAGGCATGGAAGACACCTGTTATAAAAAAGGGAAAACTGATATAAGTTCCATATGTCCTATTATTTATTTAACACTTTCTTCCTTTACAATGCTGATATTACATCTTTTACTAAAAAAACAATAGAAAACAGTTCACAATATTTCATAAAAAAACAGTAGGGGCCTACGTTCTCTAGAATACAAAGCCTTATTGCAAATTTATACTAACATTTTCTGAAATTATAGCTTTAAAGTAATTTTATTATTATATTAGCTTATATATGGATTCATTTGTCTTTACCTTAGAAAAATGACATGAAAGAATGTAGTTATTTCTGAATCATTAGAGCTTATTCTTAATCTTTTCATTGTGAATGACTTTGTAAATGAAACTTTCTATAGTGAGTATAACTGGCTATAATTTGCAAAGTTTCATAACGACGTTTGTGAAAAGCTTCACTACAGTTCACGTCACAACCAACTTGACAGCCTTAACAGTTTTTCGTGTAGCTTTTCCACAATGTCCACACCTTGCCTGTGTTACACTCGTTTCAAGATAGTGTGTTTCTCCACTAAAACGAACGTCAGGAAATACACACCCCTTAACTTGCATGCTTGCTGTACCTGCTGCATGGCGCTGCTTTGCCAAGGTATGCCCTCACAACATACTTGGTGAAGCCTAGTAAGTTCAACTCATTGGAAGACCCGCTTGGAGTTACACGGTATAAAATACCAGGCGTTGTTCATTGTAACATTCAGCAGATAGGCATTAATTGGTCAATACTACTTCTTATTTCGAATTTTAATTTGATATTATGAAATGTTTTGGTCAAGACGATCAACTCTACCATGAAGGTGTTGTAGAATATTACACAAGGTGGTTGGGGAACAAAGATATCCTTCTTGAAAGCAATTGACCATCTGTCGACTTGGGTTGGTACCACACACAGTTGATATCACTGTTACAACACTGTTGTCATTATACCGAACCAATGTAATACCACTTTCTTGGTCGTTCACTTAAGAGTAGCTGCTCGAAGTTGATTTCCTGTTAATTTGTTCCAATCACCGGTCGGTACATCATCATCAATGTCAGCATCACTTATGCTCGATTTTCTGGAGGTTCAAGATACATTGTAGCTGACAAAATGCAATCAGCCCCACATTCTTCTAAGATACCTGATATCTGCTCAACAGTCATTCTGAAAAGACAAAATAGAAAAATAAAACGTTACAGTCGAATGAACGGTGAATAAACTCATGAATTGAATTATCAAAAAAATTATGTGAAATGCCTAAAACTCTCTTTTCTAAAGCTATATTCAATCTTGTACCCTTTTAAAGTAGGTGTACCCTTTTAGGACCACTGTCGACAAAAGTCGACATAAAAAATTACGTCAACATTTTGGTCTATATTCAAATGAATAATACCAAAATCATTTAATGTGCTTATTACCACATGTTTTAAGAACAACATTATGGATCAACTTAAATAAATACTTTTAATAATAAATATAAATAGTCTTACATTTCAGAGAATAACATGGTGCTGCTCGCATGCGTACGAACTTGAAGCCACAACTGGAAACATGTGACAGGTAGCGGATGGTGGATGGCGTCATTATAGTCTTTGAGTACCAACTCTTAACAAAAGAATATTCTATATCTCACAAACAAATTAACTTTCACTTCAGATACTGCCAAATTCTATGTCGACAAATGTCGACAGAGGGCAGAAACGGGTTAAAATCGATTTTCCATAAAAATAAATAGAATAAATATTTCTCAAAATATCATCAAATAATGTAAAATGAAGTTTTTGGAGTTGTTTTTTATATTACAAATTACACTGTGATGTCATCGGCTTGTCATTGTTGCAAACTTGGTTTCATGTTTAGTTTTATTAAAATGGCCACAACGTCGCTTTATTGTACATTTGCAGATAAACTACTGATGACAATAAAAATGTGTGAAGCACAGAATGCAGTGTTGGAAGTTTTGCTTATCATAAAAGCATAATTGACATCTTAAATTTAATCTGATATAATACGCCAAGTTTGCAACACTGCTTCCCGTGATTCACATAGATTGTTTATCATCATTATTCCATCACCAAGTATCCACTAAACCGATGTAACGCCGTTTGAAAAAAAAAACGTTATACCAGGTTTCCAATACTGAAAATTCATCGATAACTTTCTCAAACTTTCTGCTCAGGCGGAGCCTATTGATTGAAAAACTGCCTTATGATGTAAAATTAACATATTTAATACGTGAAGATGAAACAATATTTTCAATTGGTAACTAAAATTGTTTACAGGACAGTGTGACCATCTCCTTAAAATTGTTTGACTCCAATGAAAATCTACGTTTGAGTGTGTAATATTTGGGAGACGTCTACACACTATACAGTCCCATGGACACTGATTCACTGACTGACTGACAAATTCATCCATATAAATTCCCAGGGCTAACTACTGAAGCTAGAAACATCACATTTGGTATGAAGGTGTAGGTCGATGAGTAACTAACGGAAAAAATCCGAAATTTTGAAAAAGTCGCTATCTTTTATCAAAAATGGCCGCCAAGCCC
Organism: Lepisma saccharinum; assembly: GCA_022664845.1. Classification (NCBI taxonomy): domain Eukaryota; kingdom Metazoa; phylum Arthropoda; class Insecta; order Zygentoma; family Lepismatidae; genus Lepisma; species Lepisma saccharinum. The sequence continues at coordinate 15,236 of JAGDQP010026539.1, forward strand.
ATTACTGAAACGATATTTAGTTCGAAGGTACACTATTACATTTAGGCTACGAAAATGTTACATAATGGATCCAAATGGCGGACACAAAAATCAATTTTCCACATCTTTTGAGCTAGGGACAAAAAAATGGCATAAAGGTGTATTATGAAGAGTAGTTTATGAAAATATTTCAACATTTTGGAACAGGTGCCATCTTGGATTCAGACTGACCGCCGAAAAAACAATTTGCCACACAATTTGAGCTAGATAAATGACATTTTACATGAAAGTATACCAGCACAAGTAGGCCACGACCATATAAAAAGAAAACATTCAAAAAGTCGTCAAGTTGGATCCAAGTGACTGCCCCAAAACCCATGTTTCAAACCACTGAAGGTAGAGAAACAAAATGTTGTATGAAGATGTATGACCAAGAGTAAGTTACAATAAATTAGGCAAAAGTTTGGGAGATAACCCTCCACGGGGTTCTGGGGGCCGCGCCCCCAGCTAAGCAAAGCGAGTTATTCTTTTACAACTTCGTTTTGAAGTTGTCAATAATATTGTGGCCAAGACCACTCAAATCCTTCGTTGACATTCCCCCCTAAAGATGTATTTGGCAGTGTTTAGAAGTGATCTGCAAACACACCAAATGACGCTTCTGCTTCATGTCACTCCTCAGTGGACAGTTCAGAGCAGTTCATGTTGTAACGTTCGTCTCACGGAGGGTAGAATTGAAGCTGCAAACGTCCTCCGCCATGGCCAAACTGCGAATATTCTCTTACACCGCTGGACTGCAAGGTCTTTGGTCCTGTGGTAGAGATACCTTCCTCGAACCATTATTGTCTACAGTTGTAAAGGGCAACAAAATGTTTCGATTCATTATTGCTACGATCTTACTGAATGACAATCCATCCTCTTGAATGACCAAACCAAGACTTGGTGCAAATTAGGTTGTCTATATGTGCGTCGTTGCCGTCTTTAACACAATCGGCATACTTTTTAGCATAAATCAGCAGAACCTTCCACAGTGTCTACCAGTTAAGTTCACTTCGCACAGGTGTTGGAATGCGCACTCCAGTGAGTTGTAACTTGTATAAATACATTGTAACAACTTGTACAAAAACATACATCGTGCAAAATAGTCTTCTTTACACTCTCATTCATTTCAGAACCTTTTCCGTGATGGTATTTCGTTTTTCGTTACAAGTCGGAACATGAATGTTTTACATTCCGTCTTCTGAAAGGAATGCATAGTTTCTTAGACATAACCTCTGATAATTCACTGTAGTCATTCCTCTATAATACACAATATTTATGTTTAATAAATATTTAAAATATTTAGACTGTAATTTATAACAAACATTGAGAACGACTCTTGCCACAACATTGCATTTTCGTGCAGAATACCTTGGGAATCGCATGACGAATAACGTTCGATGTATGTTGCACCATCTGTTGTAGATAAATGGAAAACATATGTTCCTGCACATAAGGACAAAAACGATAAAATATGCCAACCAGATCTGGAATATGACAACGAAAACTCTTTTGAGGTACTGACTTACTCCAGAAATCCTACACGCGCCATTTTGATATTATATTTTCACACTTGTTAAAATAATACGCTTCGTTTAAATGTAATATTCTATAATTTCATATTCTCATAATAATGTTGCTCTTATATAGAAATGCATTTAGTCCACAATTAAGCATATTGTTAATTATGAGCAAAGGTTCAAACTTTTAAATTCTACTACACTGTCATTCTCTTCGTCTTACGTTTCGAGTCCTTATAATCTTAATAAGGGTTTTTTAGGTTCCATCTAGACTGTTGAATAATTTGGCTCAGTAAACAAAATTATTTATTTTAATTACTATAATGTCAGACAGGTAACTATGACGTAAATCAGTCATATGTCTGAGGAATTTTCTTCAGCGAGTACTCTGTTGGGCAGGGAAGGAGAAACTTGAAGCCAGAGCCTTTGTCTTCGTATCAATCTAGCTTTCGCCTTATGCAACTGATGAGAAATCCTGTGAAAATTCAACAATTATTGTACCACGAACCGTCTGTCTGTCAACTGCCACTGTAACTGCTGGAAACATGTGCCGTAACTACAGCCCAAAATAAAAAATAAAACGTGAAATATTGGAAATATTTACCAAATAACATTAAGTAGTGTTCGGTGCCTCATGTTGCAATTGTTTAAATATTGTCATATAATTCTGGAACTAGCTCATTAACTATCAAAAATCAACAAATCATGATGCTGCTACTACTGTTGGGACTCCAATTTGGTTTCAGAATCAAAAGTAACAAATTGAAGATTCATGTTGAGTAATTCTTCGTGTACTTCACGAATGGTAATACAGCAATAAAGATCATGTGTTCCATGATTTATTATTGAATTTTTTGATGGATTATTCATTAGCTACTGACTGCAGTCGTCTTGAAATACGTTCAAATTCAAGTGATGTACGACCATATTTCAGCTGTGTTTACTAGTGGTTCGCAAAGCTATAACATGGAGCCTCCTATCCATGTACAAAGAGTCTGTATCTATTCACAACAGAGAGATACGCACAAATAACTATACAAAGTTGTTTCATGTTTCTGAGCATATTGTAACTGACTCAGGAGATTAACTCGTTAAACACTTATTTTTAAATTTATTTATGATTTTTAAGCAGCCTTGACTCCAGCCCTCATGTATACAGACTTGATGAATATTATTATTTACAGGAATATTGAACAATAAACGATTGGTTTATATGAAATCGTGTACTTTCAAGAAAGAGAATAGAAAGAGAAATCTATTAATTTTAAGAGTAGCCATTTTGTACTTAAAATGCTAAACAAATGGCTTTGTGATGATACTTTGTGGTAAATTTATAGTTATGCTCTATCTGTAACACATTTATGTAAATAGACCTTAAATTATTATTTTCACTGACGACACGACCGCACGCATAAATATAATGTTTTACAAAATTGTTCAATTTCAATTATGTCTGTTCTTTTCGTTGTGTTCCCATTGAGGTGGAAAAATATTTTTAAAAAATAGTAAAGAATTATAACAATAGTGCTCATTCTAAACAACTGCCTTTCTCTATGAATTGCGTTGAAATTAAATTATGAACAAAACATATTGTTATGTACAAAATATGCAATTAATTTTGAGGATACATTCTCTTCGGAAATGAGAGGCATGTATTTGGATCTATTTCTTAAAGTTATTACATATCTGGTTGCAAGCAGCAATACTGTCTTATTCTAAGCCTCTGTATATTCAGAACACTGATTCAAGCTAATTTATATTCGCATTTATAATCAAATTGCAATGATCCTTATTGTAACTGAAAATGCCTAGGTTAGTTCAATTGTGTCAGTATTCATTTCATATTTGTGTACACTCAGAGGTGAATTTACCACTAGTCCCGGTTCTAGAGGTGCAGCTTTCACAGAGGTCCACTTTACAAAGAAAATTAGAAATCGCTATTTAAAAGGTGACATGAAACAATATTTTTTTTTTAAAAAGTAAGGAACATGTAATGTAAGAGGAGCGCAATAAAAATAACAATTTTGAGCCAAGCGACTCCTCGTACATAGCTGATATCAGGTTATTGAAAGTTAATGATTTTAAACTTAATATTAAAATGGATTGCCCGGTGCTAAACGACTTCTTATTTATTCGTTACCTCGTTTCTGCTTGCCACCAGTACATATGCTTTCAGATATTTAATTTTGTTTACATTTCTATGATCTTACTCTTAATTGCTATTTCGGGCGTAAACCATAGTGCTGCTACGGCCCATACAATTAATTTTACCTTAATTGCTATGTATCTATTGCCTTCATCCTCTATGTTTCGGCTTGTTATAATGTATTTTGTTTACTCTACGTTCACTTGTAGACCTATCTCATCACAGGCTTCTACTATACAATCGGTGTTCCTTTGTTTTGCATTTACACAGTCTCCTATTAAATCTACGTCATCCGCGTATAAGAACTGTTGGTTCAAGCTATTCAATGTTAGTCCCTTTTAATCTTCCCTTAATATTACTATACAATCGTATATATTTACACAAAGTATAAATTATTAGTAACAGGGCATCACCTTGTTTCAATCCGCTGCGACTATCCCAACTATCTTATCTATGCTTGTGGGGTCACCGAGACATCCTCAGTGGCTAAAAAGCATTTTTTTTTTAAATTAGAGATAGTACCAGGATACTGTTTAGATTGTTTTCTTTTGGAAGAACCATATGCTTTCTTAAAACCAATGAACAACTGGTGAACTGTTTTTGTTCCATAGTATTCTCATTTCTGCTCTAATTCTTGTTTAAAGATGAAAATCTAGCGCAATGTGGATCTATTTTTCCTAAATCCACATTAGTGATTTCAAATTACTTCGTTTATGTACGCTGATATGTGTTACTATGCTAGAAATAGCTAGTTTCCCGGTAATTATTAGTCCGATATTAATTAATTCGGTTGGAATGTTGTTTATTATTGGAGATGTGATATTATTTAATTTCTACAACGAAAGCTCGCCCTCAATCTCGCTAGATTAGGTAAATACCTTATTTTCATATTGCTGTTTTTGTTCTCCGTTGTATACATTGTCGAAATACCTTTTACATACATAGATAATTTTTAGTCTTAACAGCTTGAAGATTTCCAGGTCCCTAACCTCATCTGGTATCCTTTTCTGAAGATGTCATTCTTCATCACATCTAGGGTTGTTTTTACTGCAGTTTCTTCTCGTCTACAGGTTCTTTGGATGAGTTCTATTACTGTATATCGAATTTCTCCCCACATCTTATTCGCATCAGTTTCAATATTTATGGCATTTTTACTCTTACTCGAGGCGGCTAAGATTTCGAAAATATTTGAGAATTTGAATTCGTACTCTGCTTTTAGGCTCAGATTTACTAATCATTTGACTTCGATTTTCAGTTGTTTTGATTCCTAGCTTTCCCTATTCGCGATGCGCAACTTCTTTCCCATTTTTGTGATCACAAGTTGATGGTTGGTGCCGTCTTCTGTTTCTCTGCAAGCCCTATCATGCATTATATTGCTATGTTTTCGTCTATCTACTATTACGTGATCGATTTGGTTCTGTGTCTTGCCATCTGGAGATATCCATGTGTAACAAATATGCCTTTATGTTCAACGTGCATGCTCTTTTCTAGTAGATTTTTCGATATTGCGAATGTTATCAGTCTTTCTCCACTGTTTTTGCTCTTTCCATAAATACTTTATTTGCCTATGGTAGGTCTAAAATGTTCTATCCCACCTCTCTTTGAGTTGAAATCACCTAACACAATTTTCGTGTTATACTTCGGTAATTGTTCAAACAATCTTTCTAACCCATCGAAAATGTATCTTTGACGTTAGCATCAACTTCCTCGGTCGGAGCATGGACATTTATTAAAGATATATTACGTCATAAAGTTTCACAATATATTATAGTTTGTCGTTCACGAACTTCATATTGTCAACCGCCGGAAGAATACCGTTTTTAATTAGAAATCTTGTTCCGAAATTATGTAACTGAGTTCCCAGTATTAGAAAATGTATGTTCCCTATCGAGTGTTTTCTTCACCCACCCACCGGACTTTTTGTGTCGTTATGATGTCCAATCGGTACTTTTCCGTCTCGCCTACTGCCACATGAATAGTGCTCAGTTTGTATACCGTTCGTATGTTCCATGATCCTATTTTAAGGTCTTTTTAATCCTGTTCTTGGAGCCTTCTGAAGGAGTTAAAGCCTGAATGAGAAAGCCATTTACCTCCGGAATATTTTACCCCAGAAGAATCCATTGCACCATCTCTTTGCAGAGCTTGACATGATTTAGAAGTGTAACTTTGTATGTTCTGCGACCTCACAATAAAGAAAAACATTCAAGATGTCGTCCTCTAGCTATCCCTGAGCTTTGCTGTTGTCAATTATCTTCAACTTCAGTGTGGTAATAGTAAATCTGCTTCCCTTCACCATGATGTTTTTCTTCAAGGTTGCCGTCCCTTAGCCTTTGTAGATCCCTTAACTAACTGCAAGACAGCGGTACTGTTTGTAGTCCGCCCATTAATATTTCCGGTATCCACCATATATTTTCTAATTCCCCCATATACCACCTGGAAAGTCGCCTGGTGGGAGACAAAATATAATAATATTGTTCTAAAATTAGGTTAACAATAATTAATTATCAAAATGATGAAAAAGTTAGAGACATTCGAAAATAGAGGAAACATCAAGCAGAAAAGTCAGTAGTTCATATTATATAAAAAGAATGTATAATTTATTGTTTTATATGGGATTATATTATTAATAAATAAACATAATTGGTACTTGGTGTAATGCACTGGCTATTATTCGCTATTTAGCACGGGGAGTTATATTGATTAATAAACCTATCTGAGTCAGTGATGGGCTCTGGCGAGAGATTAATTTCACCGTAAACCTGTGCCAGTCAATGATTCTTACTTTCAGCATATTATGTTTTCCTTAAACTTGACTGAGAAAATTATTAAGGTCACTGGCGAGAGATTAAGTTCTCCATAAACCTGTCAATTAAATTATATTAAGGTCACTGGCGTGAGATTCAGTTCTCCGTAAACCTGAGTAAACAAAAAGTTGAAACTCTGGCGTGGAATTAAAATCAAGTTAATCAACTTTGTGCAACAATAAGACATTTTTTTTTATTCTTTTTTTTTATTTCTCCAAATAGATTATTGTATTGAGATCCTCAGGTACGGGTGTTCCCCGACCAGACGTTGATGACGTCCTGAGGTTTTCAGGAATTCCAGTCGTATAAGATCTCAGAAAAAGATGCTGTTAAGTGCCGCCATTCTACTTACACCTCTAGCTCCCTTTCCACCGATCTATAGCCCTTTAAATATTGGTAATCTACATTTGTCATTATGTTGTATCAGACACATTACGTTTAAAACAGATTTGCGTGAAAGCAATCGAGTAGTTATGTTTGTATTTGATGTCACCACAGGCGCAAATATTGAAGATATGGTTCAACATGATAGCTTCTTTTTCTTGGAAATTTTTTCTTCAGATTTTCAGTTTTTACAGATTCAAAGTAGTTTAAATCATCTTGCTTCCTGTTACAAGATGAGAACAATTTTTATTCCTGGTTTTCGGGGTTAGAACCTGAAAGGTCTATTAATTCTAGAAATGTTATTTAGGTTTTCAACAACATACGCCTAAAATGGCTTAGTTAGAAAATTTAGAAAACAGTTTGAAATTAAAAAAGCGTGTAGTCATGCAATGTAAATTTGTTTTCCCCGGCATTTTTCTTAGTTCATACAACATGGAAATGTGTTTGTGGACAACACCAAATAACTATTAAGTAAAATAACTCTTCTGACACGTTAGTATGAAGTGCTTCCTCAGGATGAAGGAATCATGATTAGTAAGAGTTTCATTCTCAAGAAGACAGTAATATTGCTAGTAGACTTTGTTATCATGACTACGGGAGTTGAAGCGGAAGTGATGTTTTTGTGACAGTGAAATTTTAAAACTGAGGAATGGAATCACCGTAAACTAACCAACACTGATAGAAACACTTTCAAAGCATCGAAGGTAAACGTATAGTACTTTATTGTTTTTTTTGTCACTCAATTCTTCCATTTCTCCTATATTGACAACTTTGGACTCTTTACCGCAATACCACTAACGCAGAGGTAAAAACGTCGATTTCAGAATGCTTAACAAGATTTCAACGGTGTACTCAACGATTACAAATTATTACAGTACGATTAACTCACATGAATTTAATTCAATTTTAAGACCTTTAGGCAACTTTGGTACAGGCCGTCTCATGAGACGAATATCACAGATGTAGTGAAATATGTTCGGGCCGAACGTCAACCTAAAACGTAAAAAGAAAAGATTGAGAGTAAGGGACTACTGCACTCTCCAGGGGAAATATTCATCCTAAACGTCGGAGTTTTAATTCAAAGATATCTTTCCTACAAACATTTTCAATCTAAAGCTTACCTAAAAGTAACTTCAGGAATGCTAATTAGTAAAACAACATTATTAAAATGAATGTACGCGCAAACTATTTTCAAAACCTTTTGTAAACTTCATTTTATATCAGCCATTTTATAATTTTTTAGCGTCACTATTATACTTGTTGAATTATACTCCTTCCAGCCTATCTTCCAGTCGTTTCATTTCTGTTTAAAAATCACAACCTGGTAGATTGATTAGAATACAGCATGATTCACTTCTGATTCGTAATTTTTAAAATGCTACACCTTTCTGGTATCGAATAAGTTAGATTTAAACTCAGTTAACTTTAGTCACTTTTGTTCAATGAATCCCTGATCAAGCCCTAGTCAACCATGTTTAATTCCCAATGATTGTAAACTCTGCTCAATTGAATTCCCTAGTGTTAAGTCACCATTGATAGTAACTGGGAACTACTCAACACCCTGGTAACAAACAATCTTTACGTGAGAATGGGGATAGAGATATCCCTTTTCCTCCCCTTAATTTGTAGTTCGTTTATGCTTTTTGTTTGATTCGGCACGAAAAGTGCGCATATCTTAACTGACATTTGAATACTATCTGCATTGATACTGCTCGGAGCGTGCAAAATTTAGACACTGCCTTCGTCGTATTCGTATTTAACCCTTGTTTGTGACTGTAGATCTTAGATGGCATTAGTAACTTATCTATGCATATATAACTAAATTTACCTATATTCTATACTTTTCATCTTAGTATGTAAGTACCCTTAGTTTTCCTAAACGTAAGGCTGAATTTCGTTTCACTTGCATGATAAAAGCTAACTTTTCATTTCTATGAGATTTAAATTGCTACAGACGCAATCGTGATCGCGTTTCCAATTTACTTAATAATAAATAATTTTCGAAATTGCCCACCCCGACAAAACAAGTTACAAAATAACGATAAGCTGATCGCATGATTTTGAAAACATTATGTGATGCAGCTGTTACTGCTCTGTCGATAATTGTAGTTACATACATTTTAGAATGTTTTGTTCTGTTCAAAATACGGAAATTTATAAGAAAATAACATCTACTACATGCTTATTGAATCTTGTTCTGAATGAAGTACAGCAGTTTCTCCCAAATCATCGAAACAGCTGGAATACGTTTAGTGAAAGAAATAGTCAAGTATCGAAGTGGGATGTGTCCAGCTAAGCAGTGAACCTAATGTGTTTATACTTACACACAGCGAAGAGTAATGCATGTTGTTTATGTTAACCGTAGTTCTAGAAACATACTACAATTCGTGCCTATTTATGTTCACAAAGCAAATATCATTCAATCAGTTTTAATAAATTCGTCTTCAGCGAATGATCTTTCCGCAAATTTCTTCACATCCAAATTTCTTCTTGTTTTTTTGATAACTGATACACAGACTGGACACACAAATACTTCCAACGAGAACAACAAATGTCCATAAACATTTGTATATAAATTGAGACTTGAGCTATGTTCTTTCAATTTTATAAGATCGACTCGCTTTGCTTCGCTGGGGAACTTCCCCCCAGGCCCCCGTCGGAGCTGCACTCCCAAATTGTTTTTTGGGGGTGCTGCAAAACCTTTATCGTAACCAGAATCTCTAGCGGACTGCGCCTCCCTGGTTCAAATTTATCCCCAGCCGGGTGCTGCACCCCCAAAGGGGAGGGTTTACCCATTTTTCTAACCTACTCGTCATGGTACACCTTCATACCAAATTCAGTTTGTCGGGCGACCATTTTGGATTAAAGATGGCGACTTTTTTAACGTTTTATTATATTGTCGTGACTACCTTGTGAAGGTACACATTCATATAAAATTTCATTTATCTAGCTCGAATGGTGTCGAAAATGATTTTTAAGCGGTCATTTTGAATCCAAGATGGTGACTTTTTCAAAATGTTTTAATGTTTTCCTAAACGACTTGTTATGATACACCTTTATGCCAAATTTCGTATATCTAGCACAAACGAAATGGAAAATCAATTTTTGTGTCCGCCATTTTGGATTCAATGTGGCTACTTTTAGAAAATTTGAAAATATTTTCGTAGCCCACTATTCATAATGTACCTTCATTCCAAATTTCGTCTCGTTAACCCCAGCTGTTTAGGCTTTGTGTTCTAAACAGCAATGGGTTTGGCGGACATTTTGGATCCAAGATGGCGACTTTTTCAAAATGTCGGATTTTTTCCTTTATCTATTCATGGTCATGGCCTTCGAATAATGGTCAGTCAGTGAGTGAGTGAGTCAGTGAGTGACCGTGGTGCTATATATTATGTGTAAATTATTTACTAAAAATCATTCACCACCAAAGGTTACTTTGTGTATGGACCATTATTGCATCCATCAAATCATAAATATTGGGTCACAAGTTAGTAATTGGCTAGCACCGTCTCTTTGTGCACATGCGCCTGCATGGGTAGAACTGAATCGATGAGATTAAAAATAATAAAATTCGAGTAACTATAATTTCTCAAGAGACAAAAAAGTTATAACATGTCACTGACGGATTTTACAAAAATAAATGTATATTAGATATATGAAGTGTTCTAAAACGCGAATAACCAGAATAAATCAAATGTGTATATTAAACTGGCA
>JAGDQP010026540.1:9745-25816 GCA_022664845.1 Lepisma saccharinum
TGTTAGAGATATCGTTTAATACGTTATTTGTATTAATTTTGACCGAATTTTATCCAATTTAATATATAACAAAATGCTTAAATAACGAAATATTGCAGCTGCCACTTCAAATGTGGGTCATTACCAGAGTATAGTAGCTAGTACTTGGGTTTTAAGGCTGATCCGTGAAGAAAATAGTATATACTTTATCAGGCAATTCGAAATTTAGTGAACTACCGTGGGATACGTAAATTATCTCTCTTTTTCATTATATTTTATGACAATGTTATTCATTTTTCGGTATGAACGTTGATTGAAAAAAAGAATTTTCGGAACATGATTAAAAACTTAAATTCCCGTTTTTAATTAAGTACATACCTTCTGAAGCAACATCCATTTCATTTCTTTTTTAAATTAACCTGCACAACACAAAGATATTTCACGGCAACGACGCACCACGTCTTCCGCCTAGCCTGATGAGTCATACACACATGAGTGCTACGTTTGACCTGAAATACAACCGTCGTAAGAAATGCTGGACCGGTTCTATGAACGAGATGACTATAATCCCAACATGACTATAGTGAACCTACTAGTTCAAAATTCCTAACTAGAAACCTTGTTTTTATTTTTTGTCACGTTTTCGACATTCAGACGCACTGTGTAGAGGAGTTAATTTTAAATATATAAAACTTTTACTTTATAAGTCTGCTAGACTACAAACTTTAATAGCAGTTTTTTAGATGTATAGTAGTTTCGTGTCCTCTTGGGCCGAGCTTACCTTCTGTTTCCTTTAAAACATGAAATTACATTGGGAGCAAAGTACCATCCGTGATGTTATTGGTTGTATATTTTGAGTTGTATGAATCACGGATTGAAAGAATGTTTCCACTGTCTATATTTCCTGAATGCCTGCACAGCCAAAGTACGGCCATTACTCATTTCTACTTGAAATCCGCTTTGATCAGAATTATAAACATTACTTACACCATTTCGAAAATTGGTTGCACCATTACGTGAAAAAGGGAATGATAGTTCTAACTCGAAGTGGATATTATGAACATATGCATACAATTTAACCGAAATAAAATGATATAACGCTTCACACACTACCGAAGGGACTAAATTCGAAATTATAATTGTTAGATGTTTATTTTCTTCGCTTGTGAAAGAATTTTGTGAGTCGTTCTCGGACAATTATCTCACGAAAGCATGTTAGTAATTTGCATTTACGGCACAAAATAATGAGCCTACTATTCTTGACTCACAATCAGTTCTTGTCTCCACATTACAGAAACGTTTGCAGATACACTTAGTATCAAATTGGTTACGCAACAAAAGGACCGCAAAGTTATACACTCGTCTGGAGTATTACCTCCACCCTATAAGCGCCCCAATGTGTGACTTGTTGTGCATCCCTTCGATTATAAAATTTCTTTGCGGACTACCATTACTATGAATTATTTGTTGAGCTAACAAATTAACTATAAGTAATGTGTTAATAAAGAAAAACAATACGTGCATCTTCTAATTTGAATGTCAAATTTGATACTTAAAACCACATACTTTTAGAAGGCAAATGCTGGAAATATTTACGAAATAAGTATGGAGGGGGTCTCTGCAGTAAATCATATAATTTTTAGCAGAAAAGAAAAATAAACACGAATTCGCTTATTTTATGTCTACTAAGTATGTGAAAAATTTTAATAAAAATATTTCATGTATTGGTGTCACTTTCAGCCGCCGTCTGAAATATAGTTGAAGGGGATTTCGCCCCTTCCAATCGTTTATCCGCAGAAAATTAAAAAAAAAAAAATTTCATTATCTGATGTGTTCTATATACGTGTGCAGTTTCGTCGCAATCGTAGGGCACAGTCGCATAACTCATGGATATTAGTTGCGACGTTTGGACCCTCCGCGTTGTAGTAAATGCAATGGAATTTTAAGTATTCGTCACGTCCTTTTAGATTGTCCATCTCAAACAACGTTATAACATCCCCAATGACTTGGCGTCATTGTTAGAGGATGAAGCAGATATGCTGCGGAGAGTTTTCCTGTATGTTCGAGAGACAGGTTTATCTTCATTTATTTGAGATGATTATGCTCCTTAGCTGTTAGGTTTTATGTAGTATTCTTGTTTTATTTTGTGAAGACCCATTTACAGCCTCCACGTTTGTGAAGACTCATTTACAGCCTGTACGTATTTAATTTATGCTAAAGATTACACACATATTTAGTTTCATTAATCGTTCTACTGGCGTTTAGACCAGTATTTTATGTTTCTGAAGACCTTTTACATCTTCAGCTTTTATATGATTTTATTAATTCAGTTTTAGTATTTTATTCAAATAACAGCTAAGTTCGATAAGGGGCTTCCCCCGTATCGGGACGGGCGTAAGCCATAGTGATGCTATGGCTTAAATTCATTTTATCTTATCGTGACAATCGCACTTGCAGTGATCTTGGTTATGCACGGGATTTTACGGTAGAAAAATGATGCATTTACGTGACAACATGCTTGGAGGGGTCTCTGTCCCCCTCAAATCGTTTTAAACAGAAAAGCAAATACACGTATTTGCTTATTCCTACTATGTATTCGAAAACTTTCATCCAAATCTTTCACGCGTTTGTGTCACTTTCAGCGCCACCTGGAATATATTAGGTTTTGGCCAGCGCGCGGGATGAAGTGGGAAGTGCGCAACCAATCAGCCAGAACTCGCGCTCTTACTACCTATCTCGCATTGGCTATTTACTTATCTTCTCACCCATGACCAAGCCACGACTCCTCCCTCGCGACTACAGAACTCAGAACTAGACTTTACTTTTAGGAAATGGAGACAAAACAAAACATTGCGACCATGATATAGACCCGCCTGGATGAATTGAAATGCAAGTAGCCTCAAGTAAATTGAAATAGGCAGACAAGGTTATACACTTGACTTTATTATACGCAGTAAGAAGGTAACAGTTTCGGTGTTCTATCAACATCTTTCTCAGACATATTCTACCAAAGGCCGGAGCCTTGACGATTTTTTTGGGAATTGTATCGCTAACTTGTATACTACTGAGATATCAGTTAACATCATTTGGATAAATAAAAAAATTGCGATGACAGAATACAAGTAAATAAAATAAAATAAAAGGAATAATGACGAGAATAAATCACTTAGCTACCATTAACTGGAAAGTACCAAAGGTACCAACCTAAAGCATGGAAAATCAGCAAAGGAATGGTGAAAGAGGATGTCACGAAATTAAATTGTGAACTTATGACGAAAGAAATTAAAATAGGATGAAAGTCTTTGTCTGAATCTCAAACGAGAAACCTACGAAGCAGGAAAGGAAGTTTAGACCAAACCATTTCTGGACTTAAATGAAGGAAGTATGTTGACGTTGGAAAGAGTAGAAATTACGTTGTAAAGAAATGCTTTAGGTGTAGAGTGTAGTTTAGGAAAACGTAATGGTGATAATGACACTGGCCAATTTAAAGATTTGTTCAGCACAAGAGAGAATGTATCTGATCCGAATGGAACGTTGTATGCTGAAGCCAGAGAAACAAGAAATTGTTCCCCACAACGCACCCTTTTAATAACTTGCAATAGTATGACGTCACTCAAGACTTACAAGTCTTTAACGAATTACGAAACGAATTCACACGAATATTAATCATTTCGGTGCACACAATATTTTGGTTTCCTTTCAAACGCTGGCTTCGTCAATTATAGGCATATATCAATCACTGTATGAAATTAGACGTTCACTTAGAGAAACAGCAAGAAGATATCTCGATCTACTCGAACCGTAACAAGCTCTCACGGGCGAAACAAACCCGCAACTAAAGTTGCATGGGTATCTACCAAGGCACCACAAAACATGATCAGTGTTGAAAATTTACAGATAAATTTACGAAAATTCACTGTCGAAAAACCTCTCTTTAGTGTGACGAAACAATTTGAGTTTGATCTCGGTAAAAACGCACGTCAAGATGCAAACACACCACTGAATGCATTTAAATGTGAGAGTTGTGGATTCCCAACAGTCATATAGACCTGTAATATCACGCTTGAGTATGTAACAGTAATCAGCAAGCATTCGTGCGTTCCACTGTTCCTCGTAGTGTCTTTACATGACGGAGATGTCTTCGTGAAAACGATTACCATGTTCGTCACTTACAGACATGGAAAAGATACTACCTAAAAGTATCTACACACCAATACTCGATGCTTTATTGAAAAGTAACGAGTAAAAGATACCGATACTTCTCAAAAGTATCCCGATACTTTATCGCACAAATTTAAAATAAACAATGCTATAAAAGAGCTACATATAAAATTTCTGTTAGTGTTCTTCTTGGTAATATGAAGCCCGTTCCTTCCTTTCACTCATTAGCTGTAAGGTCATATACCCGGGGGTGATTTCCCTCTTTTCTTTTTCTCTCTTCTCTCTCATATGTGTTATTTCAAGGCTTTCAGTAATTTCAACTCGGTCTCTGTGTATGTCGGTTATTTGGATTTCCGGCTGTACCGGTTTCTATAATTGTTTTCTGTCTTGTTTTCTAGCACCTTGCGGCACTCACGATTGCCAAGTAACTATTTGTCGTTCTGTGTATGTGTAGGTTTCAATGCGTTCTTGTTTCCCTATGTGTATTGTTGTTAATTTTATTTTCATTATTTTTAGCAGTTCTTTTTGGGCTTCGTGTTTCCGGTTTCCATATTTTCCAGTACAAGTTTTCACCCACTATTTGCACCTTCATACTGAGTGGTATCTCAAGAGTTTTGTGGTTCTTTGCTTCTTCTTCTTATTATTATTAGCTTTAAAAACCCATTTCCTGTTCGGTTTCTCTGTTATTTATCCATTGGGCCTACAGTTCTGTGTTGTATAAGCGGTTGTTGATAGCTATCAACATTATTATCATTAGTAGTAATAATAATAATAGTATTCTGTTTTCTTCTTGTCGGGTACTTTGTTCTTGGTCAGTCTGTTTTGTAGTATTTAGGTTACACCATCGTTGTTATGAGTACGCCTTTGTAATAGTGTCGTCAGTCTTATTATTATTATCATTATTGGTGCTATTGTTTTCCAGTTCTTCGTTTCCTCTTTCCAGTTTATTTAGGATTTGGTTTCCCCGTTTCTTCTGTTTCTCCTTGCAATTCAGCATTGTCCAACTCTTTTGTGAGTTGTGTATTATTGGTCCTTCATTTTACATCAAGATGTGATGCTAGGTGTTGTTCCTCCCGTTCAGTTTGGTTCTATTCTGGTATTAATTCGGGTTAAGTATTGTGCGTTTTTGGTATGTTTGAAAGTTGTCATGAGTTGGCTGTGTCCTGTACTGGGACAATTTTCTTTGGTGTTCCATATGTGTACACAGTATTTCGGAGAGTGGTTATTTTTTATTCTTCGGTCCTTTACCCTTCTCGACATCGTCCTGTGAGAAGGTTGCCTTTGTTAGAATGCGTCTCATTTTGCAAGATCTAGTATATACTATAATTGGTATTTCCTGTGGAATTCTCTTCCACCATTCTTCTTTTCCATATTCTCTTTTTTATTTTCCTCAAATTTTTCGATTAGTCCCTTTAGGTTGTTCTCATAGTTCGGGTTGTATGTTAGAGGAAAGATTATTCTGTTTTCCTTCCGTTTACTGTGTTTCTTGTGGAGTATCTCTTTTGTTTCGTGTGAGAAATTTTGTTATTGCTGTTTTTATTAAATCGTTTCTTGCTGCCTTCTTGAAAAGGTTTCCAATTTCTAAAAACATCTTTTTAAGTTTATCCCCGTTGTCAACAATTCTCATGAGTCACAGTCTTTGACTTTTAATCAATGAGTTTTTCAGTGGTTTTGGGTATGTCGAGCTGGTCTACAAGAACTCATGTCCCATTGTTGGTTTCTAATAAACGTCCATTTCCAGCCGTCCATCTGATCTTTTATTAATTGTCACGCCTAGTACGAAGTTGACTTTCGGCTTGTCCCATTCCAAGATGGATTCTAGCTTGCCTCCATTGTTGTCACGGACACCCGGAACTACATTTTAGGGAGAGACAAAAGTCCGAAGTTCCGGTTGTGGTACTGTGGCTTCAAATCTGAATAAAATAATGCATCCAACAATATGTTTTTTATTCATCATTTCCATCTCATACTGTGTCAATCATGAAGAACGGTAGTTCTTCGAGTGACGCTCACAAACGAGTCTGTTAGCGACACTCACATATATACAGCTTCTTTCGGATCTAGCGAACAATGAGCCCGATTTTGATGCTTAAACTTGCATTTGAAAGCTCTTTGCCATACTAAGACACAGAAAAATTTTGGGTCGTTAGGATCTACATGGCCAGATCGAAAAAGAATAAAAAATTTACGTTTCTGATGGTAGCACTGATCCCAGGCCATATAGGCGGCTGAAACTTGTGGAATCTTAATCTACGCTTCAATGTCTTTCAAACGGTGTATCACACGTTAAAATCGGTGAAGAGGTTCAAAAGGTATGACTTTGTTTTAGTCCAATCACAGAATTTTTAAAAATGATCGAAAAATGTGTCTTTTTGCTTTAACCCCAAATGGTAGGTAAAAGCGAGTTCTGGGGGTCAATTGCGTGCACCGTAGGGGTAAGACATGCTCGTTTTTTTAAATAAGAGTTATCGTTTTCGAGAAACGGAGCCTACCATGGTCCAAAAACGACCTTTTGTATGAAGATTATGTTTACTTTTTACTCGATTTCAACTAAGTGGTAACACAATGTGCGGGTATGAAAAAAAACAATCCATACGAATTTTTGGCAGAATCAGTGCATGTATGTGGGTGCATCTATATGCCTCGAAATCGAACTTTTGTATGAAGACTATATTTAGTTTTTATTCGATGGTCAACCAAATGATGACACAAAGTGTGCATATGAAAAAATAATCCATGCGAATTTTGGACAGAATCGATGAATGTATGCGGCTTCCCTTAATAGAGCTATATTACTTGAAATCGAACTTTTGTATCCGCGCAAAATTTGGACAAAATCGGCGAATGCATATTTAATAGGCAGCCTTACAAAATAATTGATACCAGAACAAAATCCCCTTCGGGGTAAAGGGAAGAGTGACGTGGAGAGCCCCCGTGGCTACACTACTGCTTTTCAATCTACTACGCATACCAATGCCACATTTTATTATCTATCTGAAAATAACTTAATACAAAACTGACCTCACCAATGTTTTTCTGGTAAAACGCTAGCCCAGATTGATATGTTAATATTCAAAATAGCCGACATCAAGATGACAGCCATGACAAACATACGGTACCCTCTAAAAGATAGCGCATTGACCCAATATCCATCCTTGTGTATTTGTTTTAAATTATTTCAATAATTTTACAAATAAACATGTGTTTTCCTACTTACATCACAATATAAGCACTCATTCTTATGAATGAAACTTTTGCACACTGCGAAAACACTTTTAATCAAATTTTCTGGTGGGTTTCTGAGACTCCTCTACTAAGTTTCGTCGAAAGAGCAGTTAGATCGATCGATAGGTTTACTTGTCAGAGTTAGTCTTAAACAAAAGGATTGAGAAAGAAACCCATTTTTTTTCTTTTTCCTGCAGCTTTGTAATTTTCCTGTTTCTCTGAAAACTATGTTGGATTACTAAATCTCTGAAGTGAAAGAAAAGTTCTATTTAAGTTTTATTTTCAGGTTAGAACTACGGGACAAAGATAACCCGTATAAATGATTTTTTGGAGGTATAATACTACTACTTAGATGCATGTACTATATATATATATTCTTAGAATTTAAGAATTATTGAAGATTAGGGTTCGTATTTGAAAGCAGACTATGACAGAAATTAATTAAAAGGTGCGGTAATTGCGTACGTTTATTACTTACCATGCAACATAAAAGCACCAATGAGGTAGAATGGGCATATCAAGTTCATAACAAAATGCTACACTTTGATGCAGAAAGGCGAGTACTCGAATAAAACAACCTTGATTTCCTTGTTTGCTCACATTACTAATATCTGGAACTGATGACGATGGCTTTTCGTCATCGCGTTCTTCGTCTTCGTCTTCGTCTTCGTCTTCCTCCTCTTCTTCCTCTTCTTCTTCCTCCTCCTCTTCCTCTTCTTCATCGTCCTCGTCTTCGTCCTCATCCTCGTCTTCGTCTTCGTCGGAAGATTCCCACTCCGTTCCATCAGGTTCTTCAGTGATTTTCTTTATCACCTTAAGTTTGATAGGAGCAGATTGTGGTTTCGGCTGAGACTTCCTGAAAACCACGAGTAAAATTTGTAATACAAGCCACAGTACAATAGATTAAAATTATACAGAAATATCAATATTGGAACGCTAAAAAAATTCAAAGTATTTAGTGTTGTAAGTTGTGAATATCAACATAATCATGTTACAGGAAACAGGTACTTAGGTAAGCTAATTTCAGAAACGATACACACGACGAGCCCTTGCGAAGTTGCACCCAATACATTATGCAAGCTTCTTACGTGAATGAAGGTCTTGTGATAATACAAGGACAACTGTTAGATGTATTGGGTGAGGTTCTTCGGAAGGTGCGTGCCAATTTTGTTATTAAAGAAGAAATAAGATGTGTTTGCGAGTGTCACCTGAAGTTAGCTTAATTTAAAAAAGACTCTCTAATTAAAAGTATACTCTAATAATAAACATTGAAGTATTCACTTCCATAAAATAGCACTCTGCCAACGCCATCAACTCCTTCGTTCAATAAAGGCATAGCTAACACAGCAAAACTCTGGGAACATTAAGTCGCCTCCTGCCTGGGACAAACAATACTCCTACAGGAACTCAACGAACTTCCCCTAAAAATATAGAAATGGTTTAATATATACAAACACAATTTGCTGAATTCCTTAGAAAACAAATTATACAAAAAATTAAGAGAATAAAAATTAAAAGAACAAAATTCCGCACTGCTTCCAGAAACAAATAGCGCAACAAAGATTCTCCACCGACATCTGTATATTCACCCCAATCGTGGCTAGTGGCTAGAAGAAATGAAAAACGGAGAAGAATAAACTGGCTTGAAAGGGCCTGTCACTTAGGAGCAATGTTAAAGCAGTTGTCAAAAATGAAAGCAGGTTGATCACTTACTATACTTAGCAAAATATAACAGCAACATAATGTAATCAGGGAGATTTTTAAAACAATGGTAAAGGACATTTCCAAAGGTTTTACGCACGATAAACACAAGAAAATCAAGTCCTCTTATTATGATGTATTGTACAAAAAATGCTCAGTCAATGGAGAATGATCCGCAAATAGCCAAAAGTGTATTTGATTCAATTTGTAAATAAATGAAAGAATCAAATAACAAGGACACAAAAGAACTTTCCTCTATAATTATCGATTTTATATTTGATTTGTGAGAAACAGATGGACAAACGCCACACTGCGGTATCCAAAATATTGTGTCTAGAAGCACTTGAGCTAACTAAAAGTTCATTGGGATCCAGAATTCTCGGGTGCTTGTGCAAGCGAGATTAAGTCACAAAAGTCAATTTTTGAGTTTTAAGTATGGCTGGAAAGAGAAAAAATTCTCTACGCGTGTGTATAGGTGGCTAAGTCAAAATTCAAAATTGTAACGAAGTTATGAACTTGTTTATTCTGAGGTATCTTAAGAAATCACCATATGATTTAAACTTTCAATTATATTTTCCCAGAATTTTTTTTTTGTTTTTACTTTTTTTGACACCCTTTGCGCAAGTACCTGAGAATTATTCATAAGACACAAACTTGTTTTAGTTAGAAAAGCTGCACAAGTAGTTTCCACTGAAGATACTACACATATTAGTCCGAATACAAGAATCTATCCACACGCGAGTGATAGGAAGCGCAGATTGAACTCCAAGGATGCGGTCTTCGATTGCCCAATGATCAGACTATAGGAAGTAGGTTGAGTCAAATCATACGTTGATGGATTCGTAACCGAAACTGTAGGCTAGTATGGAAACCGAGACTGGTTTGCTTGTCTCCATTTAAATAGGGAAATAGGTAGATGATTCCAAACTGTAAGTGTCTTAAATTTCTGAAGATAATAATGCCATCCTTGTAAATCAGGTTTGAATAATGTGATAATTGTGCGTAATATATTGGTTCATATGCTTTACCAGATGAAGAGAAACTTGTTTACCTCAACTATCATGACTCGTGCCCCATCAAGAGATTTTGATTGGTGACGGCGCTGGCTTAAACCAGGTCTAATATATATAACTTTCCTGTAATCATGCCTTTTCGGCGAAAGCTATGTGCGATATAAACGGCGAGGAAAGGCAAAACAACACAATTGCATCGACACATTTGCATCAATTTTCGACCTGAAAATGACAACATTTTTACGTGTTTGTGCTTCTTTGGTCTCAATCGAAATTCTACTCAATACAATTATTTCAGTAACGTTTATGGTTGAAGAATGCAGCTTAGTGGGAATTTGTATGATTGCATATTAAACTCTATTAATTCCTTCATAATCTTGCGAAATTTCTCTATGCAACGCTCCCTCAATCATAAAGATTGCTTACATTGATGTATTGCATCCAATTTGCATTGTGATTTGCCAAGCTGACGTTGCTTAACTTATTACTTGTCAAAATATGACCCCTTTTGTAACAATGTCGCGTTAACTTTTTGCGCCGGTAGCCCCAAACCTATGGTCACAATTTCCTCAAAGGAACGTTTTTTCTGGTTTTGATGTTAATAGTCACCTCCCGAAGCTTGTCGCATTATGACGTAGTTTGCCAAATAGGGAACAGAAGTTTAAAAGTGAATTGTTATTTGTACAAGCGTATAACGTATAGATGAAGGGATTGATGTAAAACTGATGTAACTCACAAATACATTTTTAAAGTTTTTTGGTTTGTTTGACATTGAAATTCATGTGAAGAGCAAAGATTTGTATACCCAAATAACCTTCAATAGTTTTCTTAGCATAATATTGAACATATCTTAATTGGCACTCCTTTTTTCTAAGCAATTTTGTAGTGTGGATTACACTATTTCTGTGCCAAGCTCCTCATATATATGTAGTACTCACTGCCGATAGAAGGTTTTCACTTTGATCCACATTTAAAGAGAAATAAAAATAGCTAATATGTCAAAATAATCATGAAAGAAATTTAGATTAAAATTGAACTAAGAGAAATAAGCTGAGTGAAATTCCTCTTTTGGTTTTCAGGAAGCGAAAGTGAATACCAGTTTAGGTAATTATACACAAATCGAGGAAATCATATCATCGATGCGCTTACAAATATAAGTGAAAAACAAAGATGTTTTCAGGACAAAAAAGGTATAATTTTAATTAAAGGACCAAAATATCTAAGAGGCTGTCGAGCATCGCTGCCCGCAAAGGAGCTGAGGGTATAGAAAATTTTGCATGCTCCAGAGATTGTAGTACTTGTTGAAACACATCAACAGTAATAATGGAAGATGGAGGAATCAGAGATAAATTAATTAACAAATAATTCATCAAACTTTTGTTTCGGCTATAAAGTTACCTCTTAAATCTATTTGCTTATTATTAGTAGCTTATTAGCTCATAGAAATCAGTGTGATCTGGCGATATCTAGACCTACCTAAATCGCTTTCTTCCACCCGAAAACAGCCAATTCATTCCACTTTATCCAAATGCTTTGGCAGCTCTTCTGTATGCCTCCAAGTGAATGACTCTTGCATCTCCGAGATTAATTTTGTTATTAACATGGAACGTAGATCACTGGACGTTGCTATGATTGCATCAGTCACGAAAGTAACTTTTATGATGTTGGCTTCAGGAATGTCTTAGAAATCGACGCATTTGTTATCGTTTTTCATCGTCGAGAGCAGTGCGTTGAGCTATTGTAGTTATTCTCTGCCGGAATTAAGTTTTTCATGTTAATTGAAATAAATCATCAACGAAGTATTTGCAATGCAGACAACATACTTGTTCAGCTGCTCTGTGATAATGGATAATTCCATACTTGGTCATTAAACGATGATCTTGGAAGAGATTCCATGCATTCCATATTTTTAAACTTACGGAATTCTCTTATAATGGCTTTAAATGAACCAGTACTATGAACCTGCAATGCCACTGGAGGAGTTGTTGGAGGAACTGTAGCTGGAATTGTCACCAGAAAAGGAATTCGGAATAGAGTCGAAACTGTCAGTAAAGCTGCAACCGGAACGGGAATCTCTGAAACTGTGACGACACCTGAGCTTATGATTCCCATTGGCTCTGAAGCATGTTGACTGCTGTACAAGATCATTGTCCATGAAAGAAATCAAGTCATAAGCTAATACAGTGGAACCTTGATAACTCGAATCTGAAGAGGAAAAGACAAAATTCGAGTTATCTAATATTTCGCAAGACTTGTTGAGAGGAATAACGAGAAACTTCGAGATATAGAGGGCCGCAACGGGCTGATGCTTCTCTTCTACAGTTAGGTTCCTGTATTGTCACTTCGCCACGACATGAACTAATTAACTACGTGCTGCTCATAACTAGGGCTACCAACTGGAAATTGTGAAGTACAGGGCGAAACTTCGAAAAAACAGAACTTGCAGCAATGAAATTTTTTCTTGACAGAATGACGTTAGTTATTTACCTTTTTTATCTACTGGTGAAAAGTTTGGAGAGATTAAACACAAAGTTCCTACCATTTCTTGCACTTTTCGCAATTTCGTGAACGGAGACACAAACAGTCGGTCGCGATATATCGACAGTGCTACCAACCACGCACCCTAGTAGTTAATAAATAGCGATAAATTATCGCTCATAACCATAGTTACCGTAAATAACAGAAACAATACAAAATTAGGTGTGGTAATGTCTTGCTCATTTTAGTTTTGAAATGCTGGACAGTTTCAAGCAAAAGATACATGCCGACCTGACATTACTAGAAAGGTTAAAAAGCCGGATAAATCCGGTAAAAACTGTATGGCTGTTAACCCTAGTCGCGACAGAACAGATTCTCGCTGGGACAGCACTGACAGTGGCGTGAGCTTCTGACGCCTCATCTCGTTTGCCACAAATAGTTCAGTTCCATAATTTTTAACTTACAAAAGTTTACTGGACTGAAACTTCCACTTATATAAAGGTATACTACTATAACATCGACTGGTACAGTCACTTTAAATAAGTGGAAACATGGCATGCCACAATATGTCTCCATTTGGAGGAAGAAAGATGAGTCGTTGAGCATCATTTAGAGAACCACGGGTTAGGCAAGAATTCCATTCATGTTAAGTTCTAAGAGATAGGAATTAATGCAAAGGAAAGGAAAATAACAATATGGATAACATACAGGAATCGTTATTATGCAACTTGACTTGCCTTGTTCAAACACACCCACACAAGAGAGGGAGAGAGAAAGAGACAGAGATAGATAGATAGATAGAGATAGAGAGTGAGAGAGAGAGAGAGAGAGAGGGAGAGATTTACACATACACACAACCGAACAAAAACAGAGAGAAAGGCAAAATGCGAGGGAAAGTGATAAATATCATGAAAGAATTTCATTGATATATTACGATCACAGAGATACTTATTAATCTCTTGACTGCCCAACGACTTGCATTCCGCAGCCAGGGCATCATTCTCATATAAGTACATTTTTAGAAAATGTAGACTTAACTGGGAATCGAACGTAGATGTACAGACTGAAAGTCCAACATATTAACCACTGTAGACTTACAAGCAAACATAGTGGTGGGGCTGAAAAAACTATGAATTTTTTCTTCCGTCATGTTTAGAAAGTCTAAGTATATGCACATGCAAATTTTGCCAACTCGACCACAATTACTTTGGGAGATATCGATGATATAAAAGTCAGATTCTTGTTTCTAGTCAAAGCGGAAATACCCTATACTTTTAAATTGCTGAAAGAAATGGAAAGCAAATGCAGGCAATGGATACTGCGTGGAAGACTCTACCTGCTGGAGGATATGTTTGTCATGGCAGCTATCTTGAAGTCCGCCATATTGAATCTCGATTGGGTTTCTTAAAGGGAAGGGGGTCGTGTAACATGTCATTCTGGGCTCGAATTTCCCGAGAAATACGTTTCTGATGTCAGTTTCGACGTAAATATATTATTGTGAGAGAAAAGGTTATGTGACACTTGTCTGGGCTAATGATGCAATACCCTGAAGACACCCATATGGAGACTCCAATCTGCATTGCGATAGGTCACTGGAGCCGGGAACAATTTGTATGCGTTTGGGTTTAATTTCCTTTGTTATTTCAAAACGATATGGGCGTTTTCAGGCTAGCGCATCATTAGCCCAGATAAGTGTCACAAAACCTCTTCTCTCAAAATAATATATTTCCGGAAAAACTGACATCCGAAATGTATTTCACGTGAAATTCTAGCCCAGAATGACATGTCATACGATCCCCTTCCAATTAAAGAAAACCAATTCAGTATGGTGGACTTCAAGATGGCTACGATGATAAACATACCCTCCAATAGGTAGAGTCTTACACCCAATATTCATTACTGCGTATTTGCTTTCCATTTCTTTCAGCAATTAAAAAATATAAAGGTATTTGCACACTTTTCTATCACTCTCTAGAAACAACGATCGACTTTTACATCATCAATATCTCCCAAAGCAATTGCGCTCCAGTTGCCAAAATTTGCATGTACACTTTGACATTCTAAACACGACGGAACAAAAATATTCATAAGTTCTTCTACCCTATCAGTATGTTTGCTTTTTAGTTTCATTCTTATTAAAATCGTGTCATAATTCTATTTGTCAGCGTCAGAAGAAAGAAAATTCACACCAGTGGCGTGGAAGTCTTATTCAATCTATATACGTCTGCTTAGAAGCTGTTGCAAGGTCACACTCAGTTTGACGTAGTAGTACAGAAAGTTTGGATTCTTGCTAGCAAATTCTACACGTTAGCCATTTCATGAAAAGAAGTATTCTACATATCACAGAAAAGTATACGTTTATACTACTCTATATATTCTAAACCGTAAACAAAAC
The DNA here is from genome assembly GCA_022664845.1 of Lepisma saccharinum. Taxonomy (NCBI): domain Eukaryota; kingdom Metazoa; phylum Arthropoda; class Insecta; order Zygentoma; family Lepismatidae; genus Lepisma; species Lepisma saccharinum. The sequence continues at coordinate 24,698 of JAGDQP010026540.1, forward strand.
AAATTACAGCAGAAACAATTTTCCTGGAGGAAAGAGCTATTATTTCTTACAGCTCCAATCTCCATTTACTATTGTGACTGTACAAGTTCACTAATAAGAAATTTCGAGATATAGAGGTTCATTAGGACATCCAGAAAACAACAAAAAAACTCGAACTATTGAGGTTTCATTTTAGAACATTCGATCTCTAGAGGTAAACGAGCACGGAGTGGAATAGGGAGGATAGAGGGGAATGAATAAAGTTCGAGATATCAAGAAATTAAAGTTATCAAAGATCCACTGTAGAAGGTATATGCCAGGTGCGTAAATATGAAACCGGAATTTATGTACAGAAAAGACACACTGATTGGATGACAATGCTAAGAACTATTTTGTTCGAAGTATTGACCATCGCTAGCGATACATTTCTGCCATCCTTCCAGTAATGTCTGGATGCCAGACCAAAAAAACTGTGCTCTTGTGCTGCAAACCAGTCATCAAACCATTTTTGTAAGATATGAAGCGCTGATCAGCAAGTGCGTGTCCCATGCATGCAAATAAGTGAAAATCGGAAGGCTCCAAGTGTGGTGAGTAAGCCGAAGTGGAAGGGTTTCCCAGCCAAAAGTCGCAATCGTTTCCTTGACCGGTTTTGCTGTGTGGGAGGGTGCATTATCGTGAAGCACAATCACTTTATGTTGTCTTTGGTAATATTCTGGTCGTTTTCCACGCAAAGCTTGATGCAAATCGATCATTTGTTGTCAGTAACGTTGGGTATTAACGGTTTCGCCAGGTTTCAGCAGTTCATAATAGATCACTACCTTCTGATCCCACTAAACACAAAGCATTGTCTTCCGTCTATAGGTTTTGCAGTCGATGTCGCCGGTTCTCCTGGAGTTACCCATGATCTTTTACGCTTAGGATTCTCGAAATAGATCCACTTTTCGTCACCAGTCACAATTCGATGGAGAAATGATTTCCTTTTGTACCTGGCGAGCAGAATTTCTCAAGTGGTTTTTCGGTTTTCCTGATGTCGTTCAGTCAATGCATGTGGAATACATTTTCCCACCTTCTGAATCTTGCCCATGGCTTTTAAACGTATGGAAACTGCTTCTCGTGTCACATTTAATTGATCCGCGAGTT
>JAGDQP010026541.1:0-15096 GCA_022664845.1 Lepisma saccharinum
TAAATTTCACGTCAATACTAGCGAAACGAGGTACTGAACTATGGTGGAACCAAGTGGTCAACGATTGATTATAGCAATTTACGTAAATCTAAACCACTATTAAAAAAGAACAGTTTCTTGTGTTGTGTTTAGAAAATAACAGAAAAGAGAAAAAAGGCACTTCATAAGAAATGGACATCACAGAAACGACAGTTTTGTTAGAACGATGCTTATTTTTCATTTTCCGGGCAGCTTTTTCCTCGTGGTTGCTGAGTATGATATAAAGTGGTGTCCATTAGAGTAATATTTTCCAAGACAGAGTAAGACCATTTGGTTGAAGAAATATGTGGCGTAAATCTCAGGAGGGGTAATCATGTTACTACATCAAACCCAAACAAATTTGTTTTTCTTGAGAAATAAAGGGCAACATTCTGAAATTAAAAACCGTGCATTATTTCCATGGAAAAGCAGAAAACTGTAAAGTAGAGGAGTACGGTATACTATTTGAAATAATATACACAATTTTACCAGAGAAGTACAGAATTCTTGTATATATCTGTGGAGTTCTCCTTTCCTTTCAAAAACGCCGACTTGGCAGTTGTGTGGGTTGGGGCGCTAAGTCAGCGAGTCCAAGCTCCGGGTTCAAATCCCGGCTGGGGCATGGATATTTATGGGTTTTTAGAGACTTAACAGCTAATGGACTCGAGACAGGTCGAAGTAATTGGTTACTAAAATGCCCCCAAAATACAAAATTTACAATTTTTCTTTCAAAAACAGAGCTTTCTCATCAGCTAAGGTCACGTAACCTGCAACTTGTGTTGTGCTTCGTAGACCATGACTAGAATCCGTGCGTTTAGGAATAATAGTTTTGAAATTGTGAAATAAAATCTTTGAAAACAGTCACTAAAAATCTCGAAAATAGGCGTGTAAAATTGAGCATTCAAAACCGAAACAAAATATTATTTACCATAAATTAGGGAAATATTATTCCGAATCGCTCTTTAATCAACATGCAACATACTATAATTAACTCATACCATCGTGAAACTACAAATAATAGGATTCAATGAAACTTGCCCAAATTTGCATTCGTTCATCATATTTCATTTGGGGCCACGGTGGCTCAGTTGGTAGAGCGCTTACCTCTGGTGCTAGGGGTCGTCGGATCGATCCCTGCTCAGATCATGTGGGCTTTGTGGTGGACAAACACCGTGTGCGTGGGTTTTCTCGGGGTGCTCCCGTCTCCTCCCACTTTCTTCATTCCACCAATTCATCCCATCATCATCCATACGGCCTGAGCTATAGTTGCCTAATGGCCTTAAATAAATTCAAAATTCATATTCCATTTCTCGGAATTGAATGAAAACTCGTTGAACTGTTTTGAAAGTAAAGGGATGAATTATGAAAACGTAATACAGGTTCGACAATAAATATGGAAATAAAACTTAATAAGCATTTACATAAAAAAATATAGTAAAGAAAATAAAGTTGCCTGTGAGTAGGCGTAAGGCCACAAAATAAACTTTAACAACATCTTTTTATAATAAGCTATACCGTATATAATATTATAGAATAGGCATTTTAGCTAGCATCTGGTATCTAATAAAAACGAAGCACAAAAGCTGTAGTGACTTTAGGCCTAACTTCACGTGTATTGTTTGGTAAGAAGGAGCATCCTTACAAGTTATTGAAGGCGCCTTAAATTAGCATCGCTACAATGTAAATTAGGCTCAAACCAACATTTCAGGCATCCTTAAGTATGTTTCATGCACGCATTCTTATTGTGCACAAGTAGCTCTAGAGCTACAATTATTTTCTTGTAGAGATGCTAAGTTAACGGCAGCATTCCTAAAGATACAATTGCCATCGAGAACATTTCATACATTTGTACATCAGATATATGTAATTGTGCACTTTCAGCATTTCTGCGTAATAAGCTCTCAAACTACTACAATTTCGCTGCCTGGAAAACATAGTTGAACATCTTTAAAGTCAAATTGGGTTCAAAACTTTATACGTAATTTATGCATTACTTGTGCGCACACTTCGAACATTTTTGCTCATATAGCTTGGTTGCTATTACTATTTTATTTCAGAAAAAAAAAGAAGAAAAAGGTTAACATCACTGCAATCGTAAAATTGTTGCGAAAGAATACAGATAATTTGCGCAAGTTTGTATCCTTATTCCTAGTTCTTTGCACAATTAGCTCCAGAGATATTGTGATTTTCTTCTGGGTAGTAAGTTAGCATTCTTTAATCCAGAATTTACTTGTTCTTCTATCCTTGATGCACGTTTGTGCAAGCATTCCGAGCTTTTGTGCAGAATTAGCTAGAGAGCATTAGCAATTCCCATTGAGCACAATAAATGAACTTAACATCGCAACTATAACATATTTGGGTCAAAGTACACTAACAGTTTGCGCATCATAAGCTCAAGTTAGCATCATAAGCACATCCGACAAATCATATCGACAAAAAAAATTCTCCGGAGACCAAGAGAAGAAAATGGCGACTATGACTGAAAAAAATCACATAAACAAAAGTGCACATGTCTTATTTGTGTCATGAAGGACATTTCCTCTTGGAAATTTTATTACAAATATTTTAAAGTGGTTTGTAGATAGAAGTGGTTATAAAGCAAATAATGAGATAAAACATAACAGATTGGTTTTCGGTTACTGTTTATTTTTAAAAGGAAATATGTTCACAATAAGTATTATTTCTACGGTGAAGTATTTAATAACAATTTAATCAATCTGGAGATTAAAATAGCGCATCATAGCAGTATATAGGACCAATCAACATAAGGAAATATGCATTTAAGATCAGGGCTCAGTTAGCCGTCAACCGATAATAATTACTGTAGTTCGTTTTGTCAAGTCGTCTACTTTTATATTTATTCTCTGATTTAAATATAGATTCCTTACAAGTATTCGACGTTTCCATTCCATTCAGCTTACTTCAATACTACCATAATAATATCCCGGTCGTATGCTTTCTGTTACTAAATCAATAAATGCTATATAGACTACCTATCTTTCTCTAAGCATCTCTCATCTATTGTTTTCAACAAATAATAGCTTCCCCCGCTCCTTTTCATGTTGCCACACTTTTTTTTAGGTAGTAAAATAAAAGAAGGTACTGCGAGTTTTAAGCTATTTCTTTGCTCAGGATAAGCAAATAAAATCTGAGAGAATTTTTACGATAAGGTTAGTCATATTTCTGTTAGTAGGAAATTAAATTTAGTTGTTAATTTTAGTTTTTAGTATAACTTACCTTTGATGTGGCATTATCATTTGAATGTTGTAGGTTATATTTATTATTTTCAAACAAAACGTAGTAATCGATTATAAACTGTGCAACAGATTTTAACTTTCTCTCTGCATCAGAAACAAAATTAAGTGTTCTTTACTAATTCGCGTGCGCTGATTTAAAAAATGACCTTCAAAAATCGCTTAGCACGTCTCAGTTTTTAAATATACAGGGTGGTCCAAAATTAGTAATATATATAGCATGAATTCCAATGTAAAGACTTATATTTAAAACTTTCGTGCTTTAATTATAATATTGTATAGGAATCATATGAAATAAGAGGAAGCAGGATATTTCACATAACAGAGCAAAATTGTAACAGTATTATGCATGGGAAATAAAGAACTCTTATAGCTATGTAACCTTTGTAAGTGAACTCCTCTGAATTGTCTTTTGTATTACAATTTCTGTCTCTCCCTGTAGGGAAACCGCTGCCATCACTGAGGTGTCCTAGCTACCCTGGTATCATCTTTCCATTTCACTCATGTCTTGATGAAAACGGTCACCTACTCATCACTTTAAGCTACCCAAATTGTCTGGGAAGGTATTAACATATGAATGCAGGAGGTGGTTCTTCATTGACACTCTAACACACGGAATGTTTTCATGAGATCACTCACCAGTTGCACTAATTTGGTTATTTCGTATTTCCCAAGAAACCAGTATACATACAGCTGCAAATTTTTCCACTCTGCTTATTCAAGTGGGTTCACTACTACTTCATATTCCCTTATTTTAAGTAGACTTCTTATTTGTGGTCCTATAAAAACATTTCCATTACTTTAGCCTCACTCGGTTCAGAATTTTTTCTTGTCCGTGGCTTTTATAAAACCTTCATCACACCAAGTTTGATGTGAAGCGAGGTAATATAATTTTTTAGGTGTTATTAAGGATTTTAGCAAGCATTGTTTTCGCCAACGCTATAATTCTCTCGTTTCGGTCATTCTTTCTCGATGTGGTAGTTGACTGGGTCACGGCTCTCCAGAAACACAAATTCAATAGTTCTTTGTACTAGCAAATAAGTAAGTAGTACTACAACTTTCAGATCACATCAAACATAGTTGATTGTTTGAAGTGTTGCCATGGAGTTACAGGTTTCCATGGTTCTTACTGGATGGCCTAGGAAAAGGTAGGGTAACTTATTTCCATTATGAGGAAGCACAACCTTCCGACTTAATTTGGATGAATCCACAAACAGGTGCCATTCTTAAATTGCATATCAGACTTCAGTCCAATCTCACGTGTCAATCAGATGTCATCTTTGCAGGTATACATTGTCTTTTCCATTGTGTAGAACGATTCCAGGTCGTTACTACGATCCCTATAAAACGATGCTTCTGTACCAGAAGCCAGTAAATTCTACTGCTTCAATCTAGAAGCAAGAAGCTCAGCTTTTCCTTTTGGTAAATTAAGGTCTCGCAATAAGCTACTAAATTCCGGCTGGATAATGAGCTGAGCGGACGTGTCATATTCAAGAATATAATATTCTAAAAAATCCAATGAGTTGTTCTCTCCATAAAACACTTTGCTGTTCACCGAATTGGATGGTGTGGTAGGTACAGGAAACTCTTCTGGATGTAGTACTGTTTTTACTGCAGAAGATCACATAAATATATATGTGTGTTCTTTGCTTGTTCTTTCAGGAATAGCCATGAACATAAAAAAAAAAAAAAAACAGAGGCGTTCTTCTACCAACATAAGGAAAAGCAAATTTCATTGGCTGTTCTTTACCGTTCACCAGCTTTGTAAGTGCAACTGCGCACGTAACACAACATCTGTGTGGAGCAAAAGACTAATCTTGTACACCAACTGGACAATCAAAATACTGTGTGTGCGCTTTCTTCGCAGTGTCTGTTAAATTTCTTCCCTGGGATTTGGAAATGAACGGTCCACGGACAACAAAATATATCACGGGGAATGACATAACATGAGATATTGATGTAGACATGTACCGAATTTCGTACAAGCAACGAACTACACAATCTAGCACAGCTTCAGACGTTTGAGGTGAACAAGAGACTAAAGCAGTAGACGCCAAAATGCCTGCAGTGTTTCTAGCTTAGAACGAGAAAATTTCCCTTTACCGGATATGACGTCACGCATGTATCTCTGAACTGGTACGTGTAAACTGATTGCATATTTGAAATCAGCATACCAAAATTTGTGAAGAGCACATGTTTGTTTCTCTGATGCAAAATGGTTGTTGCACAGTTATCGTCGTAAAGAAACTGTCAGGATCTTGTGAAAATTTACGTAGCGGAATAATTACATTAAACTTAACAAAGTACTTATTTATTAAAAAATACAACAAAAGAAGGATGGTTGATTTTGATCTATTGTGTGCTCTTAGTGGGATATACCTTGAAAGAGAAACTGTAGTCGTGAAAAGAGAATTACGGACATTATTAAGGTTAATTTGAAACGAAATTATGTACTGCATGAAAAGTTGGAAGGAGAAAGAAGTAATAACAATCTTATTAGTAACTATGGAAGTGTGCATTCTTTCTCCTACCCTATCCCGGTCTGAGCCATAGATGCTTAAAAGCGATAATTCAATCCAATGCAATTCACCATTGGTGGATCAAATATGATGATAACTAGCTGAGTTTTCTACTGTCAAACACAATGGCATATAAATAGTACTAGGATGCAAATTTATAGGCTGTACTGGTGTTATGTACATCGATTCACACTTCCATAGTTACTAATAAGATTGTTCATGAAACAATTCCATCTAGATTGCTTGTTTAATCCAACAACCCGCATCAAATTAAAGGGGTAAATATTTATATCGTGAGTTGCTTTTGAGGATACAGATAGTTTTTGAGTTCTTTAAATCATCAAGCACGTTATTAAGGCCACTTTCACCACTTTTCTTTGGGTACTAACACAAACCGATACTTTCAAGGTTGAAAGAACCACTCTAAATTCGTCGAACCTTTATCGGAGTGTTAATACTGGTAGTAGGTGTAACACATTGGATTCCTTCCATAGCATGGAACGTATTTAAATTATGCGGCGGTCAGATATTTACATCTGTGTTGTCAAACACATGTTGACAAACCTTTCACTATTAATTTTTGATAGCACTGCTTTGATGAGGGGTCATGTAAACATAAGTTTCAAAGTACGATGCGCTGATCCAAATGGACGGTAATAGATTAAATAGTTATTTTGATCCATATAATCGGTGAAGGGTTAGTACTAGACTTGTTTGCATGAGTGACAGGAATAATCTTGGTCTTTCATATGATATTATAGCATAGTTTATCACAATGCACTTCCTGTTAACTTCATGTGATTTAGAAACATTCTTTTTTATCGTTACACTCTCCGTAAAGACCTAAAATGAAGTTTTGCCCGTCATATTTGCTCTCAATGAAATCTGGGTATATACTTCAGTCATATGTCATCCTCTGTATGTTTTCTCGTATGATGTCGGCTGCATCTAATACCATTCTTAACCGCTCAGTAGCAGGGTCAGTTTCCCTGTCGTTATATCACTAATATATGATTTTATGAACCGTGTCCGATAAGTAGAATACATTTTTCCTTACAGAAACATTTGAAACAATTATCCGATTCCTAAAATGTTATTAAAGATATTTGTCTGTATATCACAGCCATCTTCTTGACCAGATACACCTTTCATAATATTTTTCAGTTTATTCAGAGTGAACTGGCATTCATCACTGTTTTATATGTACTATCTGTCAAGAATATAAATGCATGTTTTCCGCAGGCTTGTATCCTACCCCTTGTTGCTGAGAAAAAATGCTAAACATTATCGTTCATTCACCTCGTCATAGTGACTGTCGTATATAGGCAATAGTCTTCAACAAAATCATTCAACACTTACTCGCCTGTTGTTACATTATATGTAGAACACAATAAATCATGATTAGTAGCAGAAAATACTTTTTTCTTACAAGACAGGAGTGCTCGTAGACCACAGATCGTTTCCGAAGAATACTGTCTTGCTGATTACCACAGGAAGGAAGCCTCTCTAGGATGCTGGTTAGCATGCTAGACTCTCACGCATGGGTTAGCGAGTTCAAACTTATCTTTTTTCCAAAAAAGAAAAAAAGAAAATTTGGGTTTGTGAGTTGAAAGCCTGGCGAACAGAATTTTCTTTTCTTTCTAAGTAAGGTGAAGATTTACAGAAAAATCTACAATAATCAATTTGATATCTTCTAAATCTCTGTTTCTGTTTCTGTTTATTCTTCTAAGATCTTGAAAATGGGAAGATATAACTTATTCTTTTCTGACGAGTTCCTTTTCATCCATTTGCATATAATAATTCTATTCGCATTTCTAGAAAGGAAGTATAACCCTTCCATTCATATGATTCAAAATATATTTATAATGTTATTAACCTATATACTTATGCTTTATGAAGAGTTTATTATTTTGTGCCCTAATCAGGAATTAAGTCTCAAAATTGTAATATCGGAATCAAAGTTACGAACTAAACTTTAGTAGTCCAAAATCAAAGTAAGTAAGCCAGAAGACAGTACTCGAAGTGGGTCAAAATAGGCAAGGAAACGGTTGCAGAAGTGGGTTAGAAAAGGTAAGGGTACGCTAGTGGCTGTGATTGCCTATGGAAAGTATAGGCAATGAGCTCCCAATTATAAATAATAGGGGTACGCCAAATCCAAAATGAAGACGGTAAGGGAACGGTTTGCCCGTCGTGCCCCCCAGTTCGTGCACTGCCACCATAATTCTTTCGATTTGTAGGCAGTGACTTGAAGATTCCTCTAGAAGTGTATTTTTGTTGATCACAATATGCATGTGCGCTTGTCTTCAATAAAGTCTTTCAACCAAATTGCTTTATATGAAAGACGGAATCTTGTCTCCAAAGTTCTTTCGATGTCTCAATTGTAATGCTTTTCCAAATACAATAGACACTTTGACTCCGTGGTTTTGAAGTTTTAATCTTCTCCTCATTGAAGATGAAAATTATTTCGAGGAGGTTTAAACTCATGACTCTCTAGCTGATGTGTTACGTTGCAACCAAATACTTTACTGAGGATAATATTTCCAACCAGAGCTGAAACCAGGTCACCAAGACTAACGCAATCCAAATACTTAAACTGAATGACCCGGTTTGGGAACTTAGTGATCTGGGATTTTTCGGCGTCGTATTTTTCGTGTTCTGGGGGTAATATCTCCGGGGTCAGTCACCTCAGAAAGAAACACTGTTCAAACACAAGGAAATATATTAAAACTCTGATTTGCACACCGAGTCACTGCACCGGGCCGAAATCCGGTTACCGGGTTAGATTGGGTAGGAAGAGTAGAAACCTGGTCCGAAACTTGGCCCGATTACAGACAACACTGCTTACAACAGTTGGCAAGAAACGTAGTGTAGGAAACTAAATAGTAGAATGTAAACTAACATTTAGAACAAAAAAAAAATCTTTATTTATTTAATCCTGCGTAAATTCTTTTGTATAGTGATACCATTAGAAAGTAATCAAGAGTTAATTTGATGTATCCATCCTAAAATATACTTTAAAATTTCCAATCCGTTTCAAGTAGGGAACGACGTGTGAACTCCATGAAGTAATCAACTGTCCTTCTCAAGAGTGTAAAGTGCAGTATTTCTCTTATTATTGTAAATATTTTTACTCTACTTCAATGTAAGTTATTCTAGATGGTTAAAGTATATGTTATTAATTTGAGAAATACAGTAATTTTAGTTAAAATTTAAAAAATAAAATTTTGTGTTCGCCAGGGTTTGAACGCACGGACCCAATTTTCTTTTTTTTTTTAAAAAAAAAAAGGAAATGAAAACTATACCCGTCAGGGTTTTAACTAACGAACACATGCGTGAGAAGCGAACACGATAGCCACCATATTACAGAGGCTTGCTGTTTGTGGTGATGAGCACGAAATTATTTTTCCGAAACGATCTATGGTATACTATACTCTTGTCTTGTAACAAATCAACTATTTTTTGCTAATCGTGATTTATTGCATTCTGGATATATTGCAACAACAAGGGAGTAAAAGTTAAATGATTCTGTTGAAGACTATTGCCTATAAACGACAGTTTGTTTCGATTAAAAGACGAGGTGAATAAAATGATAATGTGTAACATTTTTTTCTCATAGCGACAAGGGCCAGCGGAAAACATGTATTTATATTCTTAACAGATAGTAATCACATAACATTGAAAATTAATTCCCCTGTTTCTATTTTGTTCGAGTCACGAGTTCCCCAATCGGTTTAGTTCTTGGGGAACTGTACTTATTGCTAACGCCTTGAGAAAATACTAATTGCCTCCCAAAAGTTACTTATAGTTTGGTGTATAAAAGGTGTATGGAAAGTGTATTTTTAGTGTATTTGTCAGATGGTAGAGCCTGTTATGTATTTTAGCGAGGACTACAGTTAATGCAAATATTGGATGAACTTCGAGAGCTCATTCTGGGGCGTATTCTCTAAAGACAGGGTTCCGATACGTCTGAGCCTTGTGGTCTGAAATCACCTGAAATAATATTTTAAAGAATTACATTTTTGATAACATGTTTAAACAACGATAGGCAAAAGAGCAATTCCGCGAATATTATTCAGATCAGATCAATTTAACGGAAAGATCTGGTGTTGAATTTATCTAACCCATGTCAGAGAACTAAATATTAAAACTTTTCCACATTCATACCTGAAATGGTAGAAGATAGATGCGATGTTAAAGAATTAGCCTCTCAAAATGTAAGTCCAGCCTGGCACGACATGAACTTTTGAGCCGTCTTGATTTTAGTCGACGCTCAATGCCAATATGTTGATCGAAGTGATGTCGTCAAGTAATAATCGTATAATGGAGGCGAAGTCGAGGTCTGATCGCTCTTTTATACTGCTCTACGACCTTGCAACAAGGTGGCGCAAAGGTGCTGCTTCTGACATGGTTTAGGAGAAGTGCCCTCGCATTAACGAGGACAAGGATGTGTTCCCATCATATGCCTTGGTTAATTTGCTCTAAAGGCGAATAACATTTGTTTCTGACGTCACAATCCTCTGTTCATTCCACAACAAAAATGTAATGCTTCTCTGCCTATCCTTACAAAACATGGCGACTGAGTTTATTTTTATTTTCAAACACAATTTACAATAATTATATAAAAATTATGAATTTTGGATTTTTCAATTATTTTGAATTATATGATTAATTTAACTACTTTAAACGCTTGTAGTACCTCAGAGGTTGACATTATGATATCACAAAATTACTCACAATGAGAAGTCTAGCCCTTACTCTTTCTCCCCACTCATCATTTCGTAAGTCACATCTCTTGGTAAGATTTTCCCTCATTTCTAAAGTCACAACCATATAAAACACTTCCTGTGCTCTGATGTAGTTTTAATACTGAATTGTTTTCCACAAATGAAGCAATTTCTTTTTAAATCGAACGTTGCTTCTGAGGTCGTTAAACAGGTTGATGCTGTTGAAAGATGAGATGGGTTATCGATTTGTATTGATTTCTAATCTGCTTTGATACTAGTATGATTTGTATAGTTTAATACTGTGCGCTGTGAACCCGAATAGTACCTTCTCCTTCCGACTTTTCATGCAGTGCATCTTTTCATTTCACACTAACCTCAATAATGTCCGTAATTCTCTTTTCACGATTACAATTTCTCTTATAAGATATTTCCCACTAAGAGCACAATAAATCAAAATCAACCATTCTTCTTTTCTCCTCCTGACGCCCCACATAGAGAAGGCTCTACACAACTTTTGCTTGATTTTAAATGGGGATTCCAAGTTGCGAACGTAGAAATACCCGCTGTAGTGTATTCTTTACACTATATATTTTCAATTCAGGCCAAGTGAGCAGGCGCTGTACCTGATTGCGCTTGTGTTGCTGACGGAACAACATGGCGTCTGCAAGCGGTAGCATTCATGCTTCAGCTGCTGCAGATAATTATGCTGCAATCTCTAAACTTCTTACATTTTTATGCTGAATCCTTGCATGTTAACTCAGGAAGGACTAAAAAAGATTTGGCCATTGTTTTTTAGTCTGTATTGTTTATTTCCTACTTTGCATGAAGCCACTGTTGCATGTGTAGAGAGCTTTCTACATTGGGACTTAACGACATTTTTTGTCTCTTTATTTTCTGCACTGGACTATACGTAGGCGTAGAGTGCAGGGGTCCCTCACTTTCAGAAAATTCCAAATTTTCTTACCACTCACTTAGAAATATACACATGCCTTGGCAACAAATGGTGATTTTAAAAGGGTATCAAAGCTAAATTGCATAATTAGTTTTTTTGACCACCTGAACCAATTCGGGGCCCATTTGGAAATTGGTATGCACATATCTTGGCAACCAATTGTGATTTTGAGATGGTATCAAGGTTAAATGGGTAACTGTGGGTCTTATGACCCACCTGTGCCTCATTGGTGCCCATTTGGAAATTGATATACACATATCTTGGCCACCAATGGTGATTTTGAGGTGGTATCAAGGCTAAATGGGTAAATTTGGGCTTTTGACCACCTGAACCAATTCGGGGCCCATTTGGAAATTGGTATACACATGTCTTGGCAACCAATGGTGATTTTGAGATGCACCTCTAGTAGTGATGTAACAACTGGCCAAAATTCAGCTTCCACCTAATTATTCCCGACATCAAACCTTTATTTTCTGGGCTAGTATATCTTCCTCATATATACACGGATGCGCTGCAAGAGATTATATATTGTTTAATGCGTGTGTAAGTATAATAACATGTACAATCAACGCCAAAAGTTCTTTCCCTTTCATTACATTTATTTTGCAATTACTCTGGAATAGGTGTACTGTTTTCAGTATCTTCAGAAAGTGATTCCTTCTAAGTTACTGAAAATTGGGCTCAAATGTGTTCACTGATTTAGGAGATATTCGTAAAAGAAATTTTACAAAACAGAGGAAGAATAACCGAAGACTTGAAAAGATTTGTTTTATTAAGAAAGAGTATACGACAAAGTAAAAGATGCGAGGAAGATGCTAATGCTTACTGCAACATTTATTTCATATTAAGGCAAAATAAATATATTAAGGCTATTACTTCTTGCATATTTCAGAAATGTGTTTCAAGTAATTAAAAAAAAATGGAAGGATGCAAGAAGAAGAAATTGCTGTATTTGTAGTTAATGTGATTATTCTTGTAACAATCTGGACATTAATTAAGAAGATGTTAAAAAATCTCAGCTCCTGCTCTTGGTGCGAGCGGTCCCGTGTTTCTATTCTCGATGGGGTTTCCGATTTCGGTTTCGACTCAGCAATTTAAATATAAACTTGGAAGCTATTTAAATTATAAAATATAGAAGTAGATAACTCTGTCTGGTATCTGAAACCCGATAAAGTACACTACAAAAACTGTACTTTTAAATAGTGGGTACAAAATACCGATTTGGTACCCACAATTTTTGAAAGGTAGTGGCGAACCCAGGGCTGAGTTTAGAGGGACGGTTTTTTGTCTCCCAGTTTTTGGGAGGGAACAGATTAATATAAACAAAAACGAAGGTAAAATATAAATCCATGTTCCCGTCACTGCCTCTGGAAAATAGGCGGTATAATATACCCACAATTTTAAAAATCAGTAACGGGCATAGGGATTCATATTTTACCATCGTTTTTTTTATTAATCAGTTACCTCCCAAGAACAGGGAGGGAAAGAACCGTCCCTTTAAACCCAACCATGGGTTCACCATTACCACTCAAAAATTGTGGGTACCAAAATGGAATTTTGTACCCGAAATTCAAAGTTACTGTTTTTATAGGATAGTAATGAGAAGTAGTTGCTATGACCATCTTCGAACAAACACCTGAAACAGGCAAAGGCAATGTCGAGCAAAGGAGTTAAGTTTGAAAAATGTTAACGAATGCTTATATGAAGAGCATTTAATGAATAACACAGCGTGGAGAAAACATGAGAAATGGTTACCTGGAAAGAAAGAAAACACAATAAACTTGAAAACTGAAGTAGGAGAACAACTTCAACTTTGAATAGCTTCAGCTTCAACTGTTTGGGAAGACCTATGTATGTGGAAAATAATTCAGGAATGGAATTAGCAGTGGTGAACGTGTCACTTACAAAGAAGAAATAATAATATTTCTTATGAATGTGATAAGCAATGAGTAAAGAAACATTAATCATTTGTATTGAATGCTGCGTTGTATGAAAGGAAAACATAAGCTTTACATAAGGACAGTGAAATAAGTTTCTACGCATTCATAACATAAATCTGAAGCACAGTACAAGAATTATCTGGTTGCTGTTACCGCCCATAAAATTCATTTTATCTTATCTTAAGAATTATTTGGATACAAGGACTGCGTAAGGAAGAAATGCTAGAGAGTGGGTGATAAAGGAACAAAAGTTGAAGTAACAAAAGAGAGAAGAATAAATAAGTTAACAAATTGTTAGTGAAGAAACTATGTTATGGGATCATTCAAGCATTAGGATTGCTTAGTAAGCTATGATCTCATACTCTATATAAAGTGAAGTAGCCTGAAGAATGGGGTTGTTCACTGCCAAACTTTTCCGATGGTGGCAGCACCAGCATCCCCACACTTCGCTATCCGCTTCTATTTTGTTCTTCCATAAGAATAGCGTTGCAGGAACGAAGGTTTATTTGCAATTTTCCTTTAAATATCATTTTATTGTATTAATGTTTAATTGTCAGGTTCGAATCGTGAAGAATAAGATTTCAAGAATCTTTTCCAGAAGAAAAACATTTCAACAATCCTTTTCCAGCCAAGAATGGCTTCTGAATACTCAACTTGGACGCTAAAATCTCTTAAAGAAAAATTGAGCAGACGAGGTGCTCTGGTTGTAATGTAACTTTGATGAAATAGACAACAAAACATAGTTGCACGTCTTGCAACTAAGATCAAAAACACTGAACTGCTGAACAAGACTATATTATTCGTAAAAATTAAATTACACGTAACGTTTCGACCTTCTAGCAAAGGTCCTCATCAGACATACACTGAGTCTGTAAAAAAAATACACACATATAAATACAAACCCAATAATCTACCTGCTCCCTCATTGGCCGAATCAAGCAGTCAACAGAGACGCTCGATCAAGCAAGAGCCCCCTAACACCTCAATTAACATACATATCTCTGTGTTTGTCAACAATAATCTTCCATTCTTTATTAATGCTAAAACCTTTGGTCCAGTTCATCATTAAGTCCTTATCTACTTCTTTTTCTATCCACCAGGGCTCCTTCCATTTTCTAGGCCACATACTATCTTCATGTTCTAAAACAATCACTTTTCCCAGTCCACATTATGTCCTTTTTCTTTTACATGTTTGAATATAGCATTACTCTCTCTCTCTACCATATTTCATATCGCTTTTATGTTGTTTAATTCTTTCTTTCAACAATTTACCCGTCTCTCCAATATACTTCATATCACAATCCTCACAGTTAATACAATAAATTACACCTTTCTGCTCCTTCTTCCCTTTGTCCTTTCCTTTACTTCTGACGAAATCCAACAACTTTCTACTACCTTTTCTGTACACTCTCACACCCTGCTTTCTTAACATCCTTTTAATAATCTGTGTCCTCTCCTAACCCTAAAATACCTTTCCATACCACCTCTTTTCCTTCCTCATCTCCTTCTCTTCCCCTAGAATCCACAGATGCCTTAATGATATCCCTTTTACTATACCCATTCTCATATAGCTGTTCCTTAAAAGCTTTTACATTCTTTTCTACATTTTTGCTACAAATCCTAGTAATTCTTGTCAACATACTTCTTATAAAATTTGTTTTGGTGCTTTTATCCACATTACTTTTCTTA
>JAGDQP010026541.1:15196-25816 GCA_022664845.1 Lepisma saccharinum
TGATATCCCTTTTACTATACCCATTCTCATATAGCTGTTCCTTAAAAGCTTTTACATTCTTTTCTACATTTTTGCTACAAATCCTAGTAATTCTTGTCAACATACTTCTTATAAAATTAGTTTTGGTGCTTTTATCCACATTACTTTTCTTATTACAATAAATACCAGCATTGCATTCTTTTTGATACCATTGAGTTTTAATTCTCCTCCCTTCTTTACTCATTAAAATATCAAGATAACACAAGCTACCTCCCTTGTCTATCTCCAGCTCTAACTCTATTCCTTTTTCTTTATCCTCAATGCCTTCTACAAACTCTATCAATTCTTCTTTAGAGCCTTCCCATATCCCAAAACAATCATCAGCCTATCTATATAAATACTTAATCTTCCCTTTTCCCTTCTCTACCACCTTCCTCTCTCATACATTCATAATGATAACACAGGACTAATCTTAGACCCTATACTTAAACCTTCCTTAATTCTATATATGTCATTCTTCACTTTGCAAAAACCAAAATCCCAGATTAAGTTGAGGGCTTTCCTAACTTTCTTCCATTTCCAACCTTTCACCCCTTCTTCCCCCATGGCACCCTTAACAATATCAAGTATAGCAGTCCTCTTTAAACTTGGAAACATAGCTTTAACAACCAAACTAAATAAAATACACTCATTTTCAATTACAACTTTTCTTGTGTAGTCAAATACCTCTCTATAATCCTTCACTGCCAATGTTTCTTGTCTGTCTCTCACCCACTCTAACACTGTTTTCAATTCACTTTCCAATGGTTCAAAATAATTGTTCTTACAATCCATCACTGGTCTTAACTTCACTTCCTTTTTGTGTATTTTTGGAAAACCTTTTAACACCGGAACTCTTCCATCTTCATTTAACCACTTCTTTAGTCCCTTTTTCTTCCTTTCTCCCTTTATTTCTTGTATGATCTCTTCTTTCTTCTTATCCACTAACTCGTACTGACCATCTACTAACTCCTTAACCTTGCCATCATACCACACTTTATCCATGACCACTGTTGCCCCTTCTTTATCAGCTCTCTCTCTATCACTATGTCCTTCCTTTTCTTAATTCTCTCGTAACCTCTTCTTTCTTCTTTCATTAAATTCGTAGTTCTGGAGATAGAGAAGGGAGGTAGCTTGTGTTATCTTGATATTTTAATGAGTAAAGAAGGGAGGAGAATTAAAACTCAATAGTATCAAAAAGAATGCAATGCTGGTATTTATTGTAATAAGAAAAGTAATGTGGATAAAAGCACCAAAACAAATTTTATAAGAAGTATGTTGACAAGAATTACTAGGATTTGTAGCAAAAATGTAGAAAAGAATGTAAAAGCTTTTAAGGAACAGCTATATGAGAATGGGTATAGTAAAAGGGATATCATTAAGGCATCTGTGGATTCTAGGGGAAGAGAAGGAGATAAGGAAGGAAAGGAGGTGGTATGGAAAGGTATTTTAGGGTTAGGAGAGGACACAGAGATTATTAAAAGGATGTTAAGAAAGCAGGGTGTGAGAGTGTACAGAAAAGGTAGTAGAAAGTTGTTGGATTTCGTCAGAAGTAAAGGAAAGGACAAAGGGAAGAAGGAGCAGAAAGGTGTAATTTATTGTATTAACTGTGAGGATTGTGATATGAAGTATATTGGAGAGAGGGGTAAATTGTTGAAAGAAAGAATTAAACAACATAAAAGCGATGTGAAATATGGTAGAGAGAGTAATGCTATATTCAAACATGTAAAAGAAAAAGGACATAATGTGGACTGGGAAAAAGTGATTGTGTTAGAACATGAAGATAGTATGTGGCCTAGAAAATGGAAGGAGCCCTGGTGGATAGAAAAAGAAGTAGATAAGAACTTAATGAACTGGACCAAAGGTTTTAGCATTAATAAAGAATGGAAGATTATTGTTGACAAACACAGAGATATGTATGTTAATTGAGGTGTTAAGGGGCTCGAAGGTCGCGATCTTACCGCAGCACACAAAATATTATTATATGGAATAATGAAACGAAACATTTAGGAAAGTACTGTCCTGTTTGTTTCTGCTGGTAATGGACAGACAGAGAAAATGACGGCTCGTTCGGGATAGAACGTTTCGCCTCAGAATTCAGCACCAGACCAACTGTTACCGTTGTCGTGATTCGTTGTTTATTTCTTATTGGCAAATGTTCATATTGTAGTAAAAGAAACTGCGCAAAATAATGAGAATCAATTAAATCTGGATGATTTAATATAACTTCAATAGTTTGCATTGTTAACCAAAGCATTATTATTGTCTCGGCATTTGGTAACACCTGAAAAGCCGAAAATTGAATAAGGTGTGCAACTGAAAAATTAACAAAACTTCCATGCGTAATGCGCATTATAATTTTTATATTGTAAACATAATTGATTTTGTCGCCAACATTGAATAATTCGGTGAGTTACCGTGGGTGTTTTACCACATTTTACACAAATTGCGGTGTTAATTATACCTCGTTGACATAAAGCTTGATTGGTGGGCCAAATATCATGTATCACCTGATATGCCAGATTATGAAGAGCTGGCACATTCCGCAATTCCGCTAAGTTTTGCCATATACTAAGCCTATTTACGTCAAGATTTTTTTGTTGAATGGAAGGTACATGCACAAGGCTGTGATTAGTCAAATATTGATAAAATTGTTTAACCGTTCAAAGATCAATTGTAAGTTTTTCTACTAAGCCATAACTCATATGATTAAAAGTAGAAGTGAGATATGGTAACAAATTTGTTCAATGTTTTATACGTAAAGACAATGCCAATTCAATTCTTCACAACACTTCATTTATCAATTGTGTAGAGTATTCAGCACCTTGTGTACATATTAACTCAACGGTCCTATGGAGCAATAATGCCTCACCTTGTAACTGAAGGTTTTTTAATTGAAGGCCCCCTTCCTGAAGGGACAATTGGCAAGTTATCCTGTGTGTGCGAAGAGGATAATTAAATCATAAAAAACTACCCATATGCTTATATATACTAGCATAATTATGCTTTTTGAACATAGGGAAAAGTAATATGTGAGTACACTGACTTAAAATGTAAACATTTAGAAAGCGTGCTCCAGCCAATAAAGTTGAGAAACATTATTTATATTTATTAATTCCTAAATTAAATGTTGGGCATTCAGAGCCTTCGTTGTATGTATACTATAACTCCACCAGACACCCAGATATTTAAAAGAATCTTTGACTTCCCCATACCCTCTAAAAACAGATTTCGTGTTTGGATCCATGATAAGAAACTGAGTCCTGTTTTTATTAGTATTAATATTAGACACCTTACCATATGTTTGTAATTGATTTATGATCATATCTAATTCACTTTTATCTTGCGCCAACCATAATGCGACATCGGCATAGACAGGCGACACTCTAACTCATTTAGACAGGCGTTATTGAGTGTAATACTTTTCAATTTTCTTTGTATATCTAAAACTAAAGGCAATAACACGATGTTAAAAAAATATGGAGATTGGAAACAAAGCATCACCTTGATTCAGGCCCCGTTAGATGCTAAATTCTATTAGTAAGATCTTATTTACCTGTAATAGCACATCATATAGCTTAATAACCAAATTAAGTAAGTTTTGCGAAAATTTAAATTGCTGAAAGAGATGGTACAAAAATTGAAAATTAACGGCTGTAAAAGGTCTGTTAAAATACATAGGGACTAATAAAAGAATGAATTTTTATACCACAAAATACAAAGATCATCAATGCCCGGGGAAGCATGATCATTCATAGTAAGCATAGTAAAAGGTTTTGGCAATTCAGCTCGCCGCTTTCTGTGAAAAACGGCTAATCAGGTTGTGCATGCATAAATTCATTACTTCCTTAAATCTGACGCTAATAAGAAGCTTTATAGTTATCCCGTATTACCTTATAAATATATTTACCTATGGTGGGTACCGGAAATATTTCGGGGCGGACCAAAACCAGTACTGCTGCCTTGCAGTTAGTAGAGGGATCTACAAAGGCTAGGGGAAGATAACCCTGAACAAAAATATCATGGTGAGGGGAAGCAGCATCACCATTAGCACTCTGAGGCTGAAGATGAATGACATCGGCAAGGCTCAGAGATGGACAGAGGGCGACATCTTGAATGTCTACCTTTACTGCTAGGTCGTAGAGCTGACAACTCTACACCGCTAAAACATGTCAAGAAATAGTAACAGATGGTTCATGGATTCTCCTGGGGTAAAATATTCCGGAGGTAAACTAGTCCCTCATTCGGATCTCCGGGATGGGACTGCTTCAGAGGGCTCTATGAACAGGATTAAGAAAGACCTTAGAATAGGAACGTGGAACGTACGAACATTATACCAAACGGGCGCTCTTCAGGAGGCGGTACGCGAGACCGAGAAGTACGAGCTAGACATATTAGCGATACAAGAAGTTCGGTGGGAGGGTCAAGATAGCATCCCACAGGGCAAGTACACTTTCTACTACGGGGGAACACAGTCTCACGATTTCGGAACAGGGTTCCTCATTAAGAATAGTATCCTTCAGGCGGTTCAGAATATAGAGTTCGTAAACGAAAGACTATCGTACGTTACGATACGTACTTGATGGGGTAACACGGTTTTATTAAACGTCTATGTTCCGACCGAGGTCGCTACTGATAACGACAAGATATATTCTACGATGAGCTAGAAAGGTTGTTTGACCGATTACCGAAGTATAATT
Organism: Lepisma saccharinum; assembly: GCA_022664845.1. Classification (NCBI taxonomy): domain Eukaryota; kingdom Metazoa; phylum Arthropoda; class Insecta; order Zygentoma; family Lepismatidae; genus Lepisma; species Lepisma saccharinum. Next base: position 19,915 of record JAGDQP010026541.1, read on the forward strand.
CGAAAATTGTGTTGGGTGATTTCAATGCAAAGGTAGGGAGGGAAGAAAAATATAGACCTACTATAGGCAAATACAGTCTTCACGAAAAGACCAACAACAATGGAGAAAGACTGATAACTTTCGCGATTTCGAAAAACTTACTGGTAAGAGCACGTACTTTGAACACAAAGACATACACAAATACACATGGGTATCTCCGGACGGCAAAACTCTCAACCAGATCGATCACGTATTAGTAGACAGACGAAGACACACCAACATAATGGACGTTAGGTCGTACAGAGGAGCGGAAGGTGACACCGACCATCAATTAGTGATCACAAAAGTAAGGGAAAAGTTATGCATCGCGAACAGAGAAAGCAAGGGATCAAAACAACTGAAATTCGAAGTGAAACTATTAAATAATCCGAGCATAAAAGCAGATTACCAACTCGAACTCTCAAATAGGTTCGAAATCCTAGCCGACTCGAGTAATAATAATGATGATATTAATAATGAAATTGATGTAAGTAAGATGTCTGAGGCAATTCGTGAAACAATTAAGAGCACAGCGAAGGAACGCGTAGGTGAGAAGAAACAACAGAAAAACAAACCTTGGTTTGATGAAGAATGCATTAAACTTCATGAGGAACGAAAGCAAGCAAGGCAACGATGGCTAAGTAATAAAAGCGAAGCAAATACCAACCACTACAGTAACGCGAAACGAAACGCCACACGCGGGTTTAGAAACAAAAAGCGAGAATATCTGACGCAGAAGATTCAGGAGATAGAGGAAAACGGGAAGACAAATAACATACGAGATCTATACAAAGGGGTAAACTCGTTAAGAAAAGGTTACCAGCGGAGGTTAGGAATGATTAGAAATGAACGTGGAGATCTTCAGGCGGATCCGACTAAAATTGTCGATGTGTGGAAAAGTTATTTCGACAAACTTCTTAATGTACACAGCGGGGAACAAACAGAGGAATTTGAAATCCATACCGCAGAACCGTGGATTCCCGAACCTAGCGAGATCGAGATCGAAACTGTGTAATATTATATTAACCTACAATTGATAATGTACCTTCATACCAAATACCATTTCAATAGCCCCAGTAGTTTAGTCTCTGTATTCTATACAACAATGAATTTGGCGGCCATTTTGGATCCAATATGGCGACTTTTAGAAAATTTGGAAATATTTTCGTAACTTGCAAGCAATAGTGTACCTTCATACCAAATTTCAATTCAATAGCCCCAGCCGTTTAGGCTCCCTATTTTATACAACAATGGGTTTGGCGGTCATTTTGGATCCAAGATGGCGACTTTTTCGAAATGTCGGATTTTTTCCTTTACCTACTCATTGTCCTACACCTTCATACTAAATTTGGTGTTTGTAGCTCCAGTAGTTTGGGCTGAGAATTTATATGGATGAGTGAGTGAGGGTCAGTCAGTGACCATGGGGTTATATAGTATATAAATTTGTGAGAGAACTTTGGCATTGGCGATTTTGACCATAGAGAGGTTCTACTGATATGTCCATCTCTGGGCTGAGATCTGCAGACTTTGCGTGAAGTTTCTGATAACAATTTGACACACTGTTTAACTGCCTGAGTGTGACAAAGGAAACCTTTTATATCCGAATTTCGCACTGTTCCAGATTGAATTTATTTTATTTCATCATCACTGATTTTGTATAATACATGTGAAGAAGTGTCCCAATGAAATTATCCTCAGCATATTCTGTTAAAACAAAGTTAATTTTAGGAGTTCAGACGGCTCCTCGCTCCAGTTCCCCATTTTTAAGATTTTTCAAAATATTTCAAAAACTAACAGTACTGTCAAAAATATAAATTCATAGCGCAGTAGAACTGACAAATTACTATGAAATGCAATAGACAGCGATCTCGAAATCTTGTCGATTGATGAGTGCTGAGACTTCAATTAAATAATGACGTCATAATCTTTGAAAACGTATCACTTGTCAATGGACACGATCTCGAGATCGCTGTCCATTGCATTCCATAGTAATTTGTAAGTTCTAGTGCGCTATGAATTTACATTTTTAATAATACCCTTATTTTTTGAAATATTTTGAAAATGTTAAAAATTGGAGGGTTGGAGCGATGATCGCTCTTAAGGAGGTTCTAATTGAATAGAAACTAACTGCCTGGCTTTTAAATTCGTCATGCACGAACTCTCTGTTATGTTTCCTTTCGTCTAATATCATAGCCAGAAGATTTTTTTCAGAATGACCAAAAAATGCATTGGGTTCAGTGATAGGGTATGTTACTTCGAATTTGAATTTGAATTTTATTGATAGCCTTTAGGCATCTAAGGCTCAGACTGGGATAGGAGAGGGGGAAAAGTAGGAAGGAATCGGCCAGGGCCTAAAGTAAAGGTACGATCCAAGCATTTGCATGGTGTGACTAAGGAAGAATTCAGGAAAAGGCTAAATCAGGATGGTCGGCCGCTGGGATTTGACTCAGGGCCTCCCTAATTCTAAGTCAACGCTCTCCCATTGAGCAACGGCTGTTCAACTCTATTACTTGGAGTAAGTTTTCAGGCAAGTACCGTCAGCTGTCTATTGCTTCAAACACATTTTTAAGATCAACTGTAAAATACCGGCTTTATTTTTAATCAAAACCACATAGCCATCTTCGGGTCGTAGATGTCTACGTGGTTTGGAATTAAACAGAACAAATAATTTACAGACGGCCCTAAACATGTCTATGAAGCAATTGGAAGCTTACTTCAAGTAATAGACACTGTAATTGAACCCAGTAGATTTTTCCTCAGTCTAAAAAGTTTCTTCTAGCAATGATATTAGATGAAAGGAAACACAACATAGAGTTCGTGCATAACGAATTTGAAAGTCAGACAGTTAGTTAGTTTCTAGTCAATTAGAACTTCCTCAACTCCTAAAATTAACTTTGTTTTAACAGAACTTGCTGAAGATAATTCATCGGGACACTTGTAAGATAACTTCTTCACATATATTATAGAAAATCAGTTATGATGAGATAAAATCACAAATTAAATCTAGAACAGTGCGAAATTGGGATGTAAAAGGTATCAATTAAACGTTCAGGCAGTTAAACAATGTGTCAAACAATGTTGTTGTCAGAAGTTTCACGCAAAGTCTGCAGATCTTAGTCCAGAGATGGACACGTCAGAACCTTTCGATTGTCAAGATCTCTCATAAATAAAAGTTTATAGTTACAAGTATTATATTGAAAGAGTTAGAACAGCATATCTTAACTTGTAAATAGCTGTGAATATCTGCTGTTAAGTTCTGGAAAACACCTTATCCGGCTGGTTGGTTGAGAAGGGTGCGGCTGGAACTCGAAGAATAAGAACATCAGTGTACATAATTAGTCGGATTTCAGCTTGTAATTTACATATGAAGAAATATATATACTTTGTAAAGAAACAGTTGTATGACAACAGTTGATAGGCTTGATAAAAAATATCATGACAATTCACATTTTTTTGTAAAAAGTTTTTTTTTTTTTTTTGCTCGCAAAGTCCGACCGGTAAACAATTATATAAAAATCGCGTTGATACTATTTTTTCTTATGTCGTTCATGTAATTTACATCCAAATCTATAGCATTTCGATCGAAGCATATTTAACATTTTTAAAAAAAAAAAATACTAAAAATGACCCATTTTCAGAATTTTCCTGAAAGACGAAGCGCGATCGAAGTCTTTTACCCGATTTTCATTTCCATTTTTCTTCTTAGCACGATGGGCCACTTTTCCGCACAATAGCGTCACGAGAAAGGAAGATTAGTTTTCTCCGAACCCCCCTAGTATAAATGCCTCGATAATACCTTCAAAGTATTTATAAATGTTCAATTGTTCACACCGTTTGAAACGTATAAAAACAGTTTACACCAGTAGTTTAGTAAAGGAACTAAGTGACCCAAAGAGAAAAATGATTTTCCATTCAACAACACCGGAGCAGTATAAAACTACCTCGATGAACATCCGACTTCCATTGTCCTCTCGTACCACTACAAGTTTTATGGCGAGAGAGTTGTGATTTTTTTTTTTTTTTTTTTTTTGGTCAGTCATGAAAAATCCAGAATGAAAAAAAGAAAGGAGAGGAGATGAGATAAAACTGCCATCTAGCTAGGTTCGATGTTCGACGCTGTTGTCCACCTCACTTCTTCAGTCATTCTCCAAGTTTATCAATGTCCCCAGTTTCTGTCGTTTTTATCCCATCTTCCGTCATAGCAAAACGGGCGCCAGAAGCCGAGAAAAAAAATCCCAGTAGGAAGAGCATCTAAGGAGCTATTCTATCTTTCTCTTTGTCAGAAATAGAAAGAAAGCAAATCTAGGAGAAAAAGTGACACTTCGAAAGCTTTCATGTATGGTTTCCCCTCCACCACCTTCTTCTTTCCAACAAGCAAGCACACACATAAACCTCCCATATTCAACTGTTTGTGCAGTTGACCTGGTTTTTCAAGAGCGCATATAGCTTTTGACACATGGCATTACGCTTCCATTTATGGTTTTCTGCAACAGCTGTCCATGATTTATATCCCATCGGTTTTTCGGAAGGTTCCATCTCTGCCAAAGTGGTTTGGGTCTTGCTGTTAAGTCACAACAGCCAATAACGCTGGCTGATGTTGTTGCAATAACGTGTCTATATTAAGTGTCCATTAGCATTGTAAGCATCTATATTTTTTTTGACGACAAAAAGAAATGGGTTTCTCCGGAAACCTCATATATAGAGCTTTCAAATGTATTCCCCCTTTCCAAGTTCTTTGTTTCATTATTTAACGGAACCACAAACTTTTATGTCTTTTGATATCTATATTAAGCTCATTCTCTCTTACCTGAAAAAAATCAAAATGAACGAGTACCAGTAGTGTTGTTGGCGGTAGAAAACTAATCAAAACGCCAAGAGACGACCTAACATAAAACACAACGCGATATAAACGTATGCATGGCTTTAACCAAGTTCGTTTGCACTAAAGTTTCAGTCAATTTCCGATTAATTTAAAGAAGTAATTTTAAACAAAAATATGTTTTAATTAAAATGAGATTATTCCATCAACTTATGTACAATGTTAAATCGGAAATTAATTCAACTTTCTATTTTTATTTTTGAAGTTGATTAATAAAGAAAATAAGATTTGTTTATGTGCGGATCTTAAAATAAAATCCTATGCTTTCGTTCAAATGTCCCGGAAATTCTGATACGATTATATTAAAAATAATATTGACTTCATTTATACATCTTTAAAGAAAAATGTCATGCATGACAATTTATGTATGGAAATTTCATGATGGTGTATTTTTAATATAAATATTTGCTTACAATCTAACAGAAATAGCAACAACAGAAAAGCTTTTTTTTACTGTCAATTTAGAAACAAGAAGAAATTAGGAAATTTCAACAAGTCTTTCTCTCATCACCAAATTAACAATTATGCCAAGCTTAAGATTTAAAAGATATATTTTCACAGAATGCTATGCTATAAGATCAATGGCAGAACAAAATATGACCAAATAATAACCTCAATAGGCAAGTCGCAAGGCTACCAGTGCACACATTTCATCACCTGATACCATAAAGTATCACAAACTTGTAATTTTAAAATAGGAAGTGTGAATGGAAGCCTCTGGCTCCAAGCATCGTCCAGCACTGTGAAATATACAGAACACGAAGTTAAAAAGCTTATTCAAGGGGAAGAGGTACAGTTAGACAGTATACTAACATTTTTGGTCGTATTTCAAAAACAAGAAAGTCAATTTGAAAAAGCCCTAATACAGAACTGCCTAAAGAATGTCTCCTTGATTTAAAAATGTAATGGGAATTTTAGGAGCAAAACTGACCTTGTAGCATAATTTTAAATGTAGATGCTCTTGACGCCATACATTTTAAATGGGAGAGAAATATGGAGAAGAAA
>JAGDQP010026542.1:4720-25814 GCA_022664845.1 Lepisma saccharinum
AATATAAAATTAAATGAAAAAGTTGAGTATATAGGATATAAAGGGATTACAATGGAACAAGCCGATTTTTCGTTATGCATTCTCCATGCACTGTAGAAAAAAAAATATTACTTCATAACTTTACTGTTCAAGCACACCAATTCTGCTTCTTCGTTACGTAAATAGCCATATTATTTCTGTTGATCGAGGTTTAATCCTACGATTTACGAAATCTCTTCTTAATCTTGGGTTAATCAGGGATATAAGTTGGTGCAATAGCAAACGTACACGATCTTGGGTTACTCCCTCCTTCATCTTGATCTAAATATCAAAAGTGATTTATGCAATCGTCCATGATTGTGCTAATTTCTGATATACATTAATGAATATTTATCATGCAATTTGAAACTGTAAATCATAAACTTAGTTCTATCTTGGTAGAATGTCCTCATACTATAGTAACGTTTTATCTTTAATAAATTACGACATCTCTTGGGAAGGCTCAGGAAACAGCTGAAGCACGTTTCGGATGCAGAAAAATATTATAAGACTCTTTCTGTAACAACGTGGTTAAGCAGTGCCAGATACTAACGTTTTCCAATCTATCCACCGTGCCATTATGTATGTAGTCCCACACAAGCATGTATTTCTTCACAGATACGATTTATTCATGTAATACTCGACAGAACCTGAATGTTTATGTTATCCAGTAAAACTAAGCTAATGTTAGAAAATCTGTGTTACTAAATTGTACAAGAAATTAGCCACAGGTTTCAAGGATGTAAGAAACAGTCAAGTACTCAGGAAGGTTTCCCTGCAACTGTTGCTTAAAAAAAAAAAGTTTGAAATTACTGCATCAAAATCTATCTAATTGACAAGACATTGTGAAATATGTATTTTCTGTTTTACAGTATTTGAGCCATTCTCCATGACAAACTTGTATGGTAAACTGGAAGAACAACCTTAGATCGTAAGCTTATAAAAACATACACATAAGTCATATCACATCTAGAAATTTCCAAGATTTCGGAACTTATAAATTCTGTGCCATCATATATTAAAAGCCACGTTTCCACAATGAATTGTCCATAGTATTTTTTCTTGAATGAATGCAATTGCTCATGTATTTGAAGGATCTTCATTGCACGGTTCTCACTCAAGTAAAATTGTAGAAGAAGTTAAGGAAGAACTACAGAAAATCAAAGTTAAGATTAGAGCCTTAATAACACGGAGATTCTCTCGCTTGCAACTCCTCTCAACGATATTGCACCCATTTACAAGGTAACCAAAAAAAAACGTTTTTGCCGTTCTAGAGCAGTGATAAACAAAGAGCAATACAGTGGACGGACGGTACGTAACTTTAGGTTTCGAAGTTAGCTCCATCAGCATCGAACGCCTCTTGCCAACTTTCCTGCAGCTGCACAATACCCTGCTGATAAAAGTCGGCGGTCTTCGAGGTAATGAAGTCCATGAGTGCGTTCCGCAGGTCTCCCTCATTTGCGAAGGATTCCCACGGAGGCGGTTGTCGAGGGAATGAAATAGGTGGTAATCTGTTGTCGCAAGGTCCGGTGAATATGGTGCATGACACAGTTTCTCCCAGCCAAGTTGCTGAAGGGTCTCCCGGGTCCTCTTTGCCACATGTGGCTTGGAATTACTGTTGAGGAACAGCATACCCTTGCGATTCACCAATGCCGGCTCCTTGTGCCGTAATGCACGGTGCACACTTTGCAACTGCTGTGAGTAGAGGTCAGCAGTGATGGTCTGACCAGGTGGAAGGAGCTCGTAATGCACCACTTGGCGACAAGTCCACCATACAGAGAACATAACCTTTCGTGGGAGCAGAGGTGGTCTTGAGGTGTGAGGAACAGGGTCACGTGGCGACAACCAATGTCTGATACGCTTGGGAGTGTCACTTTTCGTCACCAGTGAGCAAGCGATCAAATATGGGTGTGTTCAGGTGCCGAGTGAGCAAGGACAAGCAGACTGTCACTCGTTGTTCCTTGTTGGCTGCCGAAAATGTTTGGGGTACCCACTTGCTTAACCTGTATGACTTCCCTATCCCATGCAGGTGCAGTCTGACTGTTTCAGCAGAAACATGGAACCCTTCAAGTTCATCACACGTTAGACCACTGTCCTCCTGGAAGGATACTTTAAGGGCCTCGTCATCCAACACATGTATGTGGTAGTCCACTGCGAAGTTCATCAGCAAGGTTCACATCTCCCGAACGAAGTTTCTGGAACCAATGCCTGGCGGTGCGTTCGTTCACGGCATTCTCACCAAATGCCTGGCATATGCGGCGACTGATGCGGCAGCTGACAGGCCCGCTTTAAAGTCATACAACAAACACACGCGAACAAGCTGATTCGATATCTTCAATTTTCTTTTACACTGGATGAGCTATGATGCTGCGTGTGAGCACCGTGCCTGTATTACTGAAGGTCGATGGTTAGACTAACTCCCGATCACTTCGCAGGCACGTGCGTCATTTCATTTCCTCTCTGTGAGCGCATGACTAATGGGACGTCAAAAATGGCAAAAACTTTTTTGGTTATCTTGTACATAAAGTATATTTAGCAATACATGCTTAGACTACACAAAGAAATTACGAATGAATTAACAACTGGATAAAAATTGGTTCTGCAACTAACATATACAAGACCAGATAAGAAAATAGAAGTCAATAAGAAAGATCATAAAACTAACTAAACTGAAACAGGGAAGTAATGCGGCCACTCTGAACCACTCATATTATTGTTTAACATCTGGCTTTATGCAACATGAAACACAACGGCCATTCCACGCCAAAGTGAGCCTGACCACGAAAAAATTATTTTAATATTTATTCGTTGTTGAGTAGTCAATAATAAAAGGGAGATATCAAAGTTACACGAACTGGCCAAAAAACTTACTATATTTCTTTGTTGTTGGATCTATATATAGTTGAAAAGGGGGATTGAATCAGTAATTTACAGTTGTTATATTGGTAACACTGTTGATATATCTCATAGTGCTGACAATTGGGATAGTAACTTATCCAGTAGTAAGAAATTACGATGTGATGTATGTTTATCATTTATTGTTGGAATTGCAAGTTTATTTGTGTAGGCTCTGAGATGTTACGGCCCCTTAAATGAAGGCGACCAATAAAGGACATTGCAGATTATTGCAAATGATATCACAGAAGGACTATATATTAATTTTTAATTTGTTCGGGAAGAGAAAAGACAAAACATTTAATTTGTAGTGGTATGTCAATGGGAGTCTGAATGAAGATGATGAAGAAAACAGTGATATTCATAAAAACAGCTCCTGATGATTTTGTCAACGTTGCAAAATATTGTTTTATTTTCTCATTTATTATCCAAAATATCGAGAAAGTCACAATTCTTATGCTAATGTGAAGAAATTGTTTCGTAACACTTTTCGAACCTAAAATAATTACTGTAGAGCAGAGACATTTTTTTCACGTCCAGTGAAATAGTTTAATTTCAAACGTTTCCCAAATGTTAAGTGCAATAGCTCCCTTAGGTCCTTTTAGAATCTTTCTGGTATTAATTTTTACTTCCTGACGGTCTGAAAACTAAGAACATCAACATAAATATTAATTTAACACCGAATATTACGGTTTTAGTTATTCTAAAGTAATGGGTACAAGGTGTCCTATCCGTTACGTCTCACTGTTGCGGATAAAGGGGATTTAATTGATATAATAAATGCTAAAGTTTTCACTTCAATGTTTACAGTTTGTGTGCAATGGTGCACATGAATAATATGGTAAATAGAAAATTAATACTCTCCATCACAATTCGCAGAAATTTATCTGTATAGTCGTCTCACAAACAACAACTTTTCTAGCCACGCGCGACTCTACAAGCATTCAAGTTATTTTAACCACAGAAAGAAATGATGTCTTATCATTCTCACCAGGTGGTATGACCTCTCTTACAGTGTTGCACACCAATGAGAGACAGAAAGAAACAACGAATCAAAGAGCCATAGTATCTCTTGTATTTAATAACAATAATAGGGGTCTGCCATTAGCGCACTCATAAGCGGGGGGTCGTGGACTTGATTTTCGACGTAAACCCAGCGTTGTTATGCGAACTTCGCCGATCTCAGAACCCGGGGATTCTATTGTTCAGGGCTAAGAGAGGCTTCCAGTGCGTTGAGGGTCTCCATTTGTTTGTGCTGGATGGTGGGTTGTGGCTCAAGCGTGGGTCACTATGGACGGTGGTTCAAGATTGAATTACGGTATATCGTCGGTTAAGAAAGCTCTAGGAGATGGTGGGTTGTGGGTCACATTATTTGACCCATACCATGTCTGCACACGAGACGTTGGCTCCGAGTGTTAAAATAGGGTATCGATCATGTTATGTTTGATAATAATATTAACAAAATGCAAATCTAAACCTATATAATGAATGAATACAATAAAGGATGGCTACTTACAGTTTCGGGTTCACTTTCCTCCCTTTCTGATGAGGATCCACCCACATCCATGACATGATAGTTATCCCCATCAAAGGCATTCTCCAGACCACGATAATTCTTTTCGATATCCTCGACATGTTTTACAGAATTTACCCACTTTTCAGGAGTAACAGAGTTGACAGCATTCTTCAAATTTTGAATTATTTCATTGATTGGGAGCCCTTTTAAATTACAAGATGCAACACGCCCTTTTATTTCTGATCAAACTTGCTCGATCGAATTTAGCATGTAATGGTATGGAGATAGTCTGAGAACAACATGACCGTGACAGAGGGCAAGTTCACCTATTACGAATATTTTCTGTTGGCCACAGGACTTTTCCTGAATGAGTTTCAAGATTTATTGGAATCGGTTGAGGGACATCAATATTATGATTCACCATGTGCTGAATGAGGCACTGCAGCAAATAATAATAATAATTATTTATTATTATATTGTTATAAATTACTGAATATTAGGTTGAGACCGCCACATAACAGAAAATAGTGTAGACGAACGAAATGTACATCTTTCTAATTTTTCAACAAGAAACCGTGAGCTAGACTTGAATGATAATCGCAATGGGGTTGGTTACACTGCTAAGTAAAGGGTACTTTCCCGCGGAATCTCACAGCATGAGGGAAGGAAGGTTGGATAACCACTTAGAAGCCTTCGAGGAAAATGCTGGTTTAGCTTCTGAGACTACTAGTATAATTGTAGTCACTAAGAACAATGCCAAATTATGTTCCATCCGCTACAAGCACGCTAAATGTTTGTATTTAATAATTCACTGTTGTTTGTACGTTAATCTTATTGGATTCAAAGCCTTGACACTTTACTATTCTATACTATTTACTATTTAATAATACCAAGTTTATATCATAATGCAAAATTAGCTCTGTAATTTATAAATGGTGTGTGTGTTGTCCCGCCCGTTACAATGGAATACCCGACATGTAAAAGTAGAATAATGATCGGAACCAAGGGTGAGTTTCCAAAGCCTCTTTTACATATTTCAAGGAAATACTTTAAAGCACACATTTTAAGCATTTGTTGCTACAAATTTCAAGTTAGAAGTTTCGAGCATGACATTCAACAACATCAATAATTAAGAGAAACATGAACGGCTGCATACATCACGGATTCTACAGCTATTGGCGATGAATTTTATAATTAATGCCAATGCTGAGCAATGTTTGACCGACAGCAGAAAACACTGAGGGTCGAAATTAATTTAATTACAGCCAGTCTCCAGACCCTGCAAGCAGCAACAGATTTTGTGTCCTGTTCTGATACGACTTCCACGGAAATGAATTAATCTCCACTCTTCCATTTCATATTTCTATTAAGAACATTTTAAACATACATGCAAGTTTCGACTGTGGATTTAGCCAGACTCCATCATTACTACGTAGTCCTATTTATGAACTGAAGAAGTGAAAACTATAAAATAAGTAGACATTCAGTGTTAATGGCTGAAGCATGAAGTCCGTCACTTTGCAAACATCCATCGAGAACAAGGTTTGCTGTTTACATATAAGAATTGGAATGATTTACTCCAATATTTTCCATTGTGGCAACACTGTTTACATAAACTTTCTCAATTCTGCATTACGCCACCTGACAATGTTATGCAACAAAAAGGTCCTGAGGCCATCGTCCAAGGCCAAGATGTTAATGGAGGGGGGATGAGAGAAAGCAAATGATAGGCAAGAGTTCTTTTTACACTCCCAGGATTCTCATCCATCGACAATACGATGAACATCATGGAAACAAAGAAAGAGAAAGGGATGTTTCCAGCTGGAGAAAGAAACCTAAAGATAATTTGGGACAACACAGAAATATGTTTCTAGAAGGACCCATGGAAGATCTGAGAGCAAAAACTGTTTCATTCTTGTTCAACAGTTATTATATCAACTGATACTGGTATGCGGAAATTGTGGTGCAGCGGAGTAAAGCAGTTTGATTCCAGTGGCACCTCGTTATTCTTTTACATCCACAGTAACATTCCATCGATCAGCGCTAGAAAACAAATGCGCCATTCTTCCAACTCTACTAATACAATGTTTTCCAAGTTCTCTATTCCTTTTCTTCATTAACTATCGATCAATTTCATCATTATTAAGAATTACCTTTGGAATTTGTCCTCTTTATTGCATTCCGACAAAAAGAATTTCTGTAGTGGATGAAAAAGTTTCTCCAATTTGATGAAATGATTTTACGGACCACTCCCCCCCCCCCCGTATAATAATTTCAAAGCTCTGTTGAGAGTACTCTACATATTATATAAAAGTTATGCCTACATCGAATTCGGCCGAAAATTCAAAATATCTCCACGAAAGCAATTTTATTAAAGTTTACAAACCGTTACTTCCATTGCACATAAATTCCGGCTGGTACAACACGTAATGAACAACTGTAGTCTTTCAACATTTTTAAAAAATGTGATACGTAAAAAACTTGGAAAGAACTTTTCAGCACAGAACTTCCTTGATTTTAGTAGTACTGCTACTACTTTATATTTAGGTTATGATTGTTTTGCTGGAAAGAAGGTGACCCAAGAGAGATCAGACCGATGGTGGTTTGCCATTTTCCTAAATCGAACAATGTCCTAAGAAGTTACGTGTATGAGAAGACCATCATCTCGCTATTGTAATTCGAGGCATTAAAGCTCCTTTTCATGCTCCCCCACCACTTCTATAGTTTTTTGAAAATAATGGAAAGACGAAATACAATATAGAAACTGTGGAAAGTAGTTGGTGCTTATGGAACTAGGGGATACGGAGGTAATTAAAAAATAAAATCAGTTCCAGCTTAGTTATTTGACAGCTAGCAAATTATGACGTCATAAGCTGGACCTTCATAGCTCGGTTTAACACTTAAGTAAACTGCTTCTCGATACAAAATCTATTTCCCAATTTTCTATTCGACTCTTATACAACTCAACAACTATCAGAAAAATAAGTAGAAAGTCTGTTGCAGTAACAAAAAAGTAAGTCTTGTTAAACAGCGACCAATCACAGAAAGACTAAAAGAGCGAAAGGGGAAGGAGAATGACAAAAACTAGTCAAAGTGTCAGTAATGAGAGAAAAAAAATCATGGTTGTTAGGCCTGGACAAGCTTAGAGGCACGTAAGTCCTCCGCGAAACGAGTTCTGCAAGGTCAAAAAAGTTTCCCAACATTACATAAACGGAAACACTGTACAAATTAATGACGGCTTGTGCATTAATAAGCCTTTGTCTGACATTTCCATCGTTCCCAATAGCTGAATCTCAAGTAAGATCTCTAACTCATTCCGTGAACAAAGGTCAATACTCTTGATTAAAGTATTTAATAATGAACAGCAGGGAACATTTCAGAATTCAAATGTTTGGTAACGTTCGCCCAAAATTAGAAGGAAGAATTTAGAGAACAATGGCCACGGGTAGAAAACTAACCTTTCCAGCAGTCTGGAGGAATCAAATACGCGGTCTGCATTGCGTATAGTGTTGGAACCCGTTCTCTTCTAATTGTTTTGTTACTTTCACCCTACTTTTTTGCTCAACATACACAATCAAAAAGAGTAACACACTATACTGATAGTACTTTTTCAGTATATTTTAACAACATGGTTTCGGGTTTGTGGGGTGAAGGGGGAAATAGAGGGAAAGTGGAGGGGGTTACAACGGTGCCAGGTTTCCTCCTACTTTCTCCGTGTTGGATCAGCGTTCCCGGGTGATAATTCTGTTGTTGGACGCAATCATAGAATAAGAACATTCCGATTTCTTCCAATATTTTTTACAATAAGTTTTAATTTAAACTTATATTTCCTTTGGTATGGAATTGAATTTATGGCATGTACGCAAAAAATGTATTTGACCAATGTTTATGCGTGAGGGAGGGTGCGGCATGGAGGGGATTCTCCACGGAATAATTTCACTGTCAAGGAATCTATGTTGCACAGTAGACAAGCATAGAAATCCTCTCTGGTTCGCATTCTTCAATCACAAACTTTGCTCAAATCCATTTCTTAAGTATAATTTTCATTATGGGTTCTTAAGTAATTCTCAAGATGTGACTATGCTGTTAACTCCGAAACTACGCATTTTTGACATTCATGTTTCCCAGTACAAGACTGTTCCTATTGTTTAGAATGAATGAATCTATCAAAGCATCCACCAATCGATCTAGTTGCCGCTAGATAGTCGCTACTATTAATTCTGTTCAGCTTTTAAAGAGTAGCAATAGCAGACCCCCTCCACAAACGACAAATCCAAAGTGCAACACACGGAGAAAGCCATCACCGGCCACCACTGGGAACAACACACTATGATTTCAGATTTTCTTCTTTATCTGTTCTTCGTATCATCAAAAGAACAGTGGAAAGTTCACGCATACATAACATCTTGAATACAAGAGTAAGGAATAGGTTAATTTGGAAGATTTTACGAACTTAAGAGCAATATTGCTGACAACTACCTACCTATTCGAAGTACACGAAAGTGTGCGACTTCATTTTAGAAGTTCAAATTATGAAATAACCCTGTATGCATTTTTCATAACACATCCAACCTGAGTCTTAGACGCCTAAAGATCAAACATAAAATAATAATAATAATAATAATAAAACACGTTCACAACTACATTTTGATGAACGCTACGATTTTACTTCCAATATCACCAAGAGTTTCTATAGGGGTTTTACTGAACAGTTACGGGGAAAATTTGATAACTCCATCGTTAAAATGTATCTTAATGTTCTGTGACACGAATCACACACCAACTACTCTTGAATGTTAGCAACTGTTTCCTCAACACCTACAGAAACAGTTTTCATTCTTTCGTTGAAAATGCTTTCGTTTCTGAATGGAAATGTTCCTCTTCGCATATTTTCATGGGATTTTAAAAACCCTTTCGTAAAATATTTGTAGTTTTATAATACTGACTTCACACACTTCGCTGAATGCTACAGAAAAAGCGGAACTGCCATGAAAAAAGACAGTTAGTTGTTGGTTTGAGCGAAGTCACTGGATTTCGAAACAAATAGTTAACAATATTCACTTGAAAAGAGGCAAATGCAACTGGATTCTAGACAGTAAACGAAGTTATGTGGTTAAGTAAGAACCACAGGAACTTTGTCATTTTCTGATTCTCACTTGGAAACCACCAGCTCATCAATTATAGGGCCTATTTAATATGATGCTGAGTAAGCATTCGCTATGCGTGTGAGAAAGAGTCACTCGTGCAATGGTAATAATCATACACTAAGCATTGCGTCACTACGCATTTTCAATTATAACCTACTTGAGTATGGCCAACTGACATAATAAGAGAATACAAAATTTTAGAATACTGAATACCAGAATTATTAAACACATTACACAATATTTTCATATAGGAATAACTCACTCCGATATATAGATATTTAATAACAACCTATGCTACATATAACGCAAAACTAGTTCTGCCATTGCGCCGGGTAACCAAACATTTACTCTTACCAACACAGAATCCCACACTTTTTCTTTAGTGATGTCATTTTTTGAGTGAAAAGAATAAAAGCTGATTATGTCTGTTTAGTTCAAAATTTATTTTATTCATTTATCTATTTTGCTACTGTCAAATGTTGACTCTTGAATACATTTAAATATAGCTATATTGTAGTGATTTTAACAAGAAACAATTAAATTACCTAAAGGCCTTAAAATTAAATTCAAAAATTCAAATTCACTCACGGATGCAACTGACGGTGTTCAATAGGCTCGCGGTCATAACCTCACATTTTCTGGATATCATATTGTTTAAAACTTTTGGGTACAACCAGAGCTTTATGTGTGATTTTTCTTGAGGGAAGAATTCAAAAACACTGAAATTTGTTATTTAAAAAGTGCACTTAAAGTACTAATATTCGTAATACAGTTGAGATGTAATATCAAAAAGGAATTTAGTACAAGCCTAATGAAATGTCCGAAGTCTTCTGTTTCTGAGTGAGTGAGTAGGCTAAAGTGCTAGAGTACAAATTAACCATTTCCTTTCAGAGTTCAAATATTTGGAATGAAATTTTCTGTTATATATAATTAATATTCTCAACTGTGCAACTAGCTGTATTCAATATTTTCGTATTTGCAGACGAATCTCTACTTTTCACGATATCTTAAACCTTCAAGAAGATATTTCTAAAGTAGTTACCGGCAATTTAAAGCTAAATCCCTCAGAAATTTGCAGCATTTTTATTTCCCTGAAAAGGCCGACAATTCATCACTACTAAAGGTATAAATGTAAACGCTGTTTCTTCTTTCAGAGACCTTGTTGTTGTTATTGGCAACAAGCCCACTTTTTTTAGCGTATTACTCGAGGTGCTATGAGGAAACTAGGTTTGCTCAACGCTTCACAGATTCGCAATCAGTCTGCACTTATTCCTGTTAGCTTGTTTTACAAGTGCTATGTTTCACCTAGTACTGAATTTTGTTCTCCTGTATGGTCCATGACAAGTCCCACGCTTTTTATTAACATCAAATGATATATTTCTTTGTTGCTATAATTCGCGTCCGAGTTTCCGAATTACGCGCATTCTCCAATGAAGATTCAATGGAAATAATGAATCCATCACCCCGAGCTCGTTGTGTTATTGGTGATTTCTTCTTACACAAAATTGTTAATGGACATATTCAATGTGAAACTCTATTGTCACAAATCAATTTTCACGTATCTATCCGACCAACATGAAATATAGCCTTCTTCTATGCACACACACCTAGAATCAATTTGGTTCAAAGGTCACTTGTAAATAGAAAGTCTACACAGTACAACTATCTTCCACAGGCAATTGATATTTTTGCTTCTGAGAACACCGCTAGGGCTCAAACTCTATTTGTAAATAAAGCAACAAAGTACTGTAGTCACCAAATATAACAATCGATTGCTTTTCCGACAATGGTTTAACAGGAATCTATTATACCAATTTGTGGAACATTTATTATGCACAGCATCGGGCCCAATTCTGCTAATTTCAGCTGTGCTAACGTCATTAGTGTCACAGCGGAACACGGAAAGAAACGAAACGCCAACACTTTATAACTCAAAGCGCTATTGCCTCAAGTTCTAACAATATTGTCTCAATAACAACAGAACTGCGAATTAAAAGTTACTAGATTTGGTAATCCAAAAACCGAGACGTTTCTCATAGAACTAGCCTCTTAAAATCACATAGAAGGAAGGTCCGGGTTCAATCTTCGGGCCGAACAGTATTTTCCAGTCGTTTTCCTCAGACAACTCCTGGGATATTTTTTTTTCTCCATAACCACTTTTCATTTCGATGATTACATTAATGTCCAGAATTCTCACGTGTTGCCTGAAGTAGTTCACAATCTCGTATCACATAATTATACATTCCCCACTGGGCTCTATTACTTTCTGAACATCTTCCTACCGGAGCTGAAAACGGGTCCCTTTTGGTAGCCGAACAGAGACCCGGACCGAAACTTGACCCGAATAACCCAGCTGACTCGGGACCTGGTCATGACCGAAATCACCAAACTGAGTTAACTCGGCGACTCCATGATCAAATCTTCACCCAACTGACCCCGGTGGCAACATCTTGACACGGTGACCGGTCTTCTTTCTGTGGTTACAATCAATCTATATTATAATATATATGCGATTCCTTGAGAAGTGAGCTATGTATGGGAATTTCTTATTCGAGAGTTTCAAAAGATTTTAATGCTTTTATCCTATTTAATTCTTCAAACACAAAATTCTTGAAGAATTGGCTTGTCGAAGGATTATTTGTTCAGCCCCGGTGGCATTTTTGTTCTTTCCGGGGAAATAAAGACTATTTCCATTACTATTTTCAGGAACTTTTCGGCGTCCTATTTCTTGTACTCTGGGAAGTAATATCCCTGCTCCGGTCACCGCAGATGGAAAAACTGTTCAAACGCAACAGTGGATAATAAGGAAAGAACGAAATTTCTGCTTCGCCCTCCGGGTCAAAATCGGGTCAGAGCGGGTCCGAACCATAGACCCGTTTCAGCTCTGATTCGTACAACAAACTGAACGCCATGGCCCTGAAACGTACGTATTTTATCTTTATCGCTGTTCAAAATCTCACTGCGCTTTCTTTCCGAGATGATTCGTGGGCCGCGGGAGGGGTCGCCGGTTCGATCGCTGCTCATACCATGTGGGCTAGTGGCCGAACACCGTGTGCTTATGTTTTCTCGGGGTTCTCCCGTTTTCTCCAACTTTCTTCTTATCGTCATCCATCCACCCTGAGCCAAAGTTGCCTAAGGTCTTAAAAATTAAATTCAAATTCAGAGATGATTTTAACTTTTTGAGAATCATCTCTGAAAAATGATAGCTACTTATTTAAGTGCTGCTATATAAGACAGCTTCCATGAGGTAAGGACATACAAAGATTTCAGGTGATTATGAAATTCTCTTACAATGATCTTTTGCGTATGATCTCACATTTCTGATAGAGACGAAAGCAGATACAAAGCCGTCCGCGGGGAAGGACCACTTTCTCTGAAGAAGGCCGCCTCGGCACTTCACCTTCTTCAGCAATGTGATCCAGCAAGGCTTCCTGTCTCTACCAACACAGCCAAGGAAACACTGTTTAAGGTCACTTCCGTCTTTCAAGGTACAGACTTCGTAACTCTGTTGTTACGGAGACTGACTCAACACATTTGGTCCATTAGTTGTGTCCACTGCCCATGAAGTTCTACATTACAAATCATATAACAATTATCAATATGCATACCCGCAAAATACATACTAGTAATAACGCATATAATAATGGTCTTCCATTCTCTCAACAATCGATTATATTTTACGTCCTAATCAAGCTTTAACGGAACTATCAACGTGGGATCCGAATCATGATTGGGTTTGAACCCGAGGCAGAGTACGGGTCTAGAGGTTCGAAGAAAACTGCCTCCTTCCACCAGTATACCTGGCCTTCACGGTAGATGGACTTACAGGATTTTGCCATATGCCCCGGCATCTCAATTTTCCCGCAATGTTATAAGATTAACCTTTAACCTGAACGAGCACTAACTGAACTGAACATATGACACACATTTTCAGCTGATTAACAGTATTTCAATTATTTCAGTACACGTAATGACATCATACATAAATTTTATAATGAATTCGCATCATATTTGTAACTCGACTCTTGAATTTTAAAAAATAACGTCTAATTGTAATGTAATCCTTACTACATAAGAAAATTTACAAAATTATTTTCCTATTACAAATCGCCTCTGGAATCAGTGTCTTCTTAACAGTGCAGACTTTCAATGTCTCTATTACAGAGCGCATATTTATGTTTCAGGTACAGCATTCAGTCATTTTATACTACTGGAACTTGTAACATAAGGTAGAAAACAGCAGATAACACTGTAATGCTGAGAGATATAGTTTCAATGTAGTAGTTCGTTCAGAAGAAGACTGGTAACTAAGATTATTCTGTGATTGTTGAAATGTTTTATTCGTATTGGAGTTATCATCTTTTGTATGAAATCTATTAATTTTGGAAGAGAGTACGTGTATTGGTTTTAAATTAAATACTATTTAAAAACACTTCAACAGTTCATTATTATTATTGGATTTAAATACTGTACTATTTAAAAGAGTAATTATTATATTACCATTTCCTATGTGAGTTCTCAAGTGTTATGGAACTTGATTTGAATTATTACAATACAGGAAAATTAGCACGGCTGAGGTTAAAATATTTTTCATTATCTAGTTGTTTTTAAACCTAATCTTTCACTTTTTCGTAAATACAAAGCAAGCAGGATAATAGTTACAACATAAACATACGAATAGACTCATCAACACATAGCGAATACACTAATAATATCCACAAAAGAGTAAAAATCAAAGTACATTTTTAAATTGTGTTCAAACTGTTTTTTTTTTAAACTCTTTGGTTTACAGAACTTGCAAGTTCATCGCCGCAGTAACAAACGCTCGCCACTGGGTTCTATCCTGGAAAGATCAAGCCACCTTTCATCACGAACACATCTTTCTCGAAGATCCCTTCTAATACTGTCCTCCCAACAACGTGTTGGCCTTCCTAACAGACTCTTTCTATCCGGCTTATTAACCACAACTGAATATAATCTTAGCTTCTCCCCCACTCGAGCTACATGGCCTGCTCTTTTTACCTGTCGTGATTTCAATACTCTTAAAATATCGAGTGAATCACACTGTGGAGTTCTTCACTATGCAGTTTTCTCCAATCTCCGATCATATCGTCCCATTTCGGTCCGTATCTTTTTCTCGAAACCCTATTTTCAAACACACACCACGTATTTCAAGACTCCCATAACGAGTGTCTGACATTTTATTAATAAAACTCCTTCGGGATCATCAAACAAGAAGCCCTAACGATCTTAGCAAAAAGGCTACCGAAAGGGTTCCCGATTGGAGAATAGTAGTCTATTTTCCGTGATATGCGTACGCGTTTTCTATAAACACACACTAAAATGTTCTTTTAAGGCTAGGTACTTTATTTTCATTTTCATATCGTCGGGTTATTGGTAAAAGTGCCCACGTCCATTTCTTTCAAAATTGGTACCACACGCCTAAGGTACTTAAAATCAATCTATCTATGGCTGGTAAAATTATACACTATACAAATTACAAGTTCATAGATTGTATAACATAATATTTGGCCAGCGAGGTAGACGCCTAATGTCCAATCCATACGTTCACGTCGTGGGGCCTGTTAGTACCCTAGTAATTGCTTGGCGAATGAACATGGATGGGCTGTTCACCAACCCGCATTAGCAGAAAGCGTGGTGAGTAACATGTCTCCACCCCTCCTTTCTTTACACATTATGGTACAAGTAAGGAAACAGCCTCGGAGGACGGAATGCAGCCAAATGCCCGACTGCCTGGAAAACACGGGCACTCGAACGTACCTATGCGGGGCGACTCTGAACTGTCGGTCATTGCAGGAGAGCACAAATTAGAGGAATTGCAGAATGAACGTACAAGGATTAAGTGGGACATCATAGGACTATCAGAAATAAGGAGGAGAATGAAGAACAGTTGGAACTACCGTCAGGACACACGTTCTATTTCAAAGGGACAGAAAATGCCAACCAACAGGTGTTGGCTTTATGATAAACAAAAACCTGAAGATACGGATCACAAAAACTGAAGGAATTTCAGACAGAATCGCTCGAGTAGAAATAAAGATAAACAAGAGATACAGTATGGAAGTTATACAAGTATATGCTCCAACGTCACATTTGGACGCGAATGTCGATGACCTATACGAGGAGATACAGGATTTTTGGATAGTAACAAATCACATTATTAAATTGTAATGGGAGACTTCAATGCGAAAGTAGAAACTAAGCAGAGCAGTGATACGAAAGTGGGAAACTTTGGATTTTGCCAAAGAAACAAACGAGGAGCAAAGCTTGTGGAATTCTCAGAAACCAACAGACTGTTCATTTCCAATACATTTTTCAAGAAGTCGCCCCAGAGGGCACGGAAAGACAGAAATGGACTTAAAATCGAAATAGACTACGCTTTATCGAGTAACAGGAAAATTCTTCAAGACATATCTGTTCTTAACAGTTTTGAAAATCTCAAGTGAACATAGGATGGTAAGATGCAAGCTGAAACTAAATACTAGACTTGAGAGGAAGAAGCTAATCAGACACTTTCAGATCTGGAAAACACAGCGAAAAAGACAGGCATTCGTGATATTACTAAGCAACAGATTCAGTGCCTGGGAAGAGTTAGAAGATGTAAGATGTTTAGAGACCAGATGTAAGTAGAAATAAGGAGGTAATTATAAAAATATTTGAAAATTTCTACAGAGAATTGTACTACTTCGATGAAGAACTGGGAAACGAAGATTCAGAATAAAATAATGTAGACGTCCAAACGTAATGAAAGAAGTTGACAAAGTACGGAATATCGCTAGGAGAAAATGGACTCAAGCAGAGACGTTTAAATGGGGAAGTGTAAAGATGAAGGAGCAAATTATTCTCAATGAGCCTGAGAAAGAGAGAAATACCGTCAAGCTGGAATAATAATATCATTTTGTTGTGCAAGAAAGGGGACAAAGAACGTGTCGAGAACTACAGACCAATTAGTCTACTGTCAGTTCTATACAAAATGGTCACCAAAGTCATTTTGAATCGTATTGAACGAGACTTAGATTTTAACCAGGGAAGGAAACAATCCCGTGGATTTAGCACAATTGACCACATGAATGAACTTATCGAAAGAACTAATGAATATGAACTTCCACCATGTCTGGGATTGATCGATTTTGAAAAAGTTTTCGATTCGGTCTCCTTGGGAGCAGTACTTAAATCACTTGAACATCAAGGCATTGAAAGTGCACATATCAAGTTACTGCGAAACATTTACTCGACTGCTACATCTGTCATTAGGCTACATCAAGAGGGTGAAAAATTTAAAGTTTGGGGGACAAGGCAAGGAGATTCAATTTCTCCAAAACTATTTTCTGCGGTACCAGAGGGAGTGTTCCAAAATTTAAAAGGGGATAAGTTGGAATAAAAATTAATGGCGAATACTTTAATCACCTAAGATTCGCTGATGATATAATCCTGTTTGCTTCAAGTGCAGAAGAACTACAAACCAGAATGGAAGAGCTGAGTAATGAGAGTTCCAAAATAGAACTTAAAATGAATTTGAGTAAAACAAAAGCAATGTACAATCAACATGCTGCAAAGAAGGAAGTATAGTTGAACGGAGAGACAATAGGTATAGGTGATGAGTATGTTTACCTAGGCCAGCTCAAAACATCGAATGCCAAGTTAACGGATGAAATAAACAGGAGATGTAAAATGGCGTGGAGCTCGTTTGGATGACTACACTTTGTTTTCAAAAGCAAACTACCAATGTGTCTTAAGGGTAAAGTTTATAATCAATGTATCTTACCTGTAATGATGTACGGCTGTGAAACTTGGACACTGAATGCACAAACGACTCAAAGATTAACCCTTTGGTCAGCCTATTCGACCATGCAGGTAATCCCTTACAGAGGCCATTTAATTTTAGCGATTTGCATGTTTTTAGTTTTTTTCGATATAGCATCACATCTATTGCACCTAACTCAATGATTCAAAAAGTATTTTACGCGCAGAAGCCGTAGCAATGAATTGATGCATGATTTGTACCACTTTATCCACAAATACAGGATAATAAATTAACGAATAAAGTTGAAAAATAATATAAAAGTCATGTTTTTTTTTTGGGGGGGGGGGCGCAGAAGCCTCCGTATCCCCCACGTTATTACACAATGACTATTTGCACACTCTCGCACTCACAATACAATTATAAGTTCGAAAAGGAGACAGAAATAAAAAATAAAGGAATATACAAGAAATCCGAAAACATGCACCGTATTATTCGTATCTTGGCCGCAAATACCATTACACGACTACACTTGCTTCTATTTCTTGTAAGGGTTAAGAGCAATGGAGAGATGCATGCTAGGGATAACTAAAGGAACAGGAAGACAAATACATAGATTCGCGCACAAACAAAGGTAGAAGACATAATCAAGACTGCGAAAAGGATGAAGTGGATATGGGTCGGTCACATAGCTAGACGAACATATGGAAGATGAACGGCAGATGTAAGAAGGGTGGATTAAATCAAGCATTTTTCAGGAGCTACGTGGATGAGGATAGCAGCAGACCGAGGTATGTGGAAGGAAAAGGGGGAGGTCTTCATTCAGCAGTGGATAGAAAACGGCTGAATATGATGATAATTAATGTATTTGCGATTTATTAGACAAACTCTGTGATTTATCATAACGATTCAAAACCTTTACATTTGGATTTCTCAGAAATTCTGTAAACGTGACTTGTGTACTTCTACCAATGAGCGCACGTTATCTTCGGCAAGGATATAAGGAAAAAGAGCACTTTTACTTTTCCGCCACGTGCTTAAAACAAGGCAATGTTCAGTTTTACTGAATTTCTTTCCTTGCCTGTCTTTATTAGTCTTCTGAGAATGACAGAAAAATCCCAAAATATCCTAAGAACCAATAAATACCGATTTTATTAATTGTCTAAATTACAAGAAGAGCTGGTTACGGGATGCCACACCAAAGGGAAATGTAAGAGATTTATTGAAAATAAAAAAGAGTATTGCAAAACCAATGAAGGGCACTCCGCTATCCTTTCCAGTACGAATGTTCTACTCGCCCAGATAAAATAAACTACGTTCTATGCATAGTACAAGAATTAGCAGCTTAATAACTTGAGAACCTTTCCACGCTTCAAGGCAACTGAAGTAATTGTTAGAAACGAAACAATGGTCTGAAAATCCCACAGCGCTCTGCTGAAACACTGCATGATTATGTCTACTCCTAGCAATCTGACATGCTTTACATCAGTTGTTGCTTCTAAAGAGCTCCGTTGTTATATTTGGATATTTACACAGACTGGAGTTGACAAAATACTATACCCGTATCCGCTTCCCCCTCGTACGCATACGCGCAATTTATAATTTAATAATAAAGTATGTTCACGAAACAGAAGCGAAATCATTAGAACTTTTGGCCAATGACTCCTGACCTTTGCTGCAGTCCGTGAACATAGAGGAAGGATCAGAACAATCCTAACAGAATGGAGTAGTCTCTACGCACTTTGTTAGTGTCAGGATAAATGTTGGTGTCCCTTATTTACACTACTCCGACCATGCATTTCCAATTTCTAACTCCTAAGATCTTAATGATATCCACTTCCACAAATCAACGAATATGTACGTAAAATCGTGCATTTGCTATCTGTTTTTCTTTATCTTTTGCACACGGCATTCCCATTCTACTTTGTTTATGCAAATCGTACTGGATGTAGTCTATCCAGTACATTTAAGAGTAATTACTATCCCGCCTTCAAAATACTGACAGGTAATTAATTATTATTATTTCATTTTGCTCAACGCTAGGGAGGGAAAGGAAGAACTGAAGCGGGGCCCAAATGTCACTATCCCGTCTTGTCCTGGAACGTATTTTTTCCGTTTGTCGTGTTCTGCACCAGTTCTATCGGTACAATAACATTTTTTACATACACGCTATTTCTCTACGGTGGCTCAGTTGGTAGAGCGCTCACCTCTGGTGCTAGAGGTCGTCGGATCGATCCCTGCTCATGCCATGTGGGCCTTGTGGTGGACAAACACCGTGTGCGTGGGTTTTCTCGGGGTACTACCGTTTTCACCCACTTTCTTCATTCCACCAATTCATCCCACCATCATCCCTACGGCCTGAGCCAACGTTGCCTAAAGGCCTTAAAATAAATTCAATTATGAAAACTAGGTAAATAAATCTTAAAATCATGGTAACATACTAAAAGTACTTAAAAGTTAAACTTCTGCTACGGCCGTCATCTTGGAAAATGGCGGCCAAAATTCAGTTTTTTTTTTCAATTTTAGCGGAAACTAAACATTACATCGAAAGTTTCAAATGAAGTTAGTTCAGCATGAAATTATCAATCTTTTTGCAACTGCTGTTTTTTGTTTTATTTGACCAATCCTAAAATCACAAAATGACATCAAACGAAACCGACTTTTTTTTTATCAGAAGCCAAAATCCTTAGAACGGTCAAAAATTCTTAAAAGCATGGGATTTGGTATATAGAAAGTACTTCACCACCCAAGCAACACATGAAAAGTCTCCAAAAATCCAAATTGTGCTACGGACGCCATACAAAATGACGGCCAAAAATTAAGTTTTTAAAATTTTCACTGAAAGTATGCCGCACTTGAAAATGTGTTTTAAATTAGTTTCTTCAGCATTAAATTACATATCTTTGTTGTTAAGACCATTTTTTGATTGACCAGAATCCACAAAAGCTAAACTGATTGTCATAATATTCTATTTTCATGAGTCATCTTTAAAATAATGAAGGTAGAAATTAATGCCAACTGCTCGCAAATGTTTTTCCTAAATTGATTACACATTTTTTCTGTGAAGTGATAACATCCGTACACAAAATGTAGGCACTAAGGATTAAATATAACATTTCAAGTAACTCTCACTTAAATTTCATCTTTCTGAAAACAAACGAACAAACGATGGTAATGTACAAAAGTACTGAGCAGAAAATGTTGCATTTAGAAACTTGGGCAGAGCATTACTGTGAAGAAATAGGATTGACCAAATGACAAAAAAGTAATTACAACAAATTCATGATTTTATTCCGAACAAACTTTATTTAAAACTTTTTTTTCGATGTGAAGCTTAGTTTACGCAAAAATTGAAAAAACTTAATTTTGGTCGCCATTTTCCAAGATGGCGGCCGTAGTACAAGTCAGTTTTTGTCCAGTTATGGACAGGCACTATTCATTACTAGGTTGAAATCAAAATCCTTGATTGATTGAGTTGTTGTTAACGTCCTAAGCGAGCTGGTGAACTTCTAAGGACGAGACTTACAGTTTTGGTAAAGTGGGATCCGAACCACTCCGTTCAATAGCTCTCAGGGGAAATTGAACTCATGAACACGCGCGCTAAACTCTCCGCAACTCCGAGGGCGAAATCATAATTCTGTTAGTTGTTTTATTTCAACTTGGGAAAGATCAATTACTCTTCATGGCCAAAAGTTTGTCACGAAATTTGTTGGTCCCATTTTTTCAATGATGGACGCTGGGATGCCCATTAATGAA
>JAGDQP010026543.1:0-11311 GCA_022664845.1 Lepisma saccharinum
CCAGTATATAATGCCCCTATCCATAGCTAGTAAAAATTAAATATCTAGTTAAAGCTCTCCGAGAACTGGAGATATCTTTTATACACGTTTTATGTGACATTGGTTTTGTTTTAATGTGAAAATGGCCGACGGCTGAGGTATGTCCGACGATTGATACCCTTACCCTACTCAATTAATGTCGTGCACTTCTCATCGACAATTCGACGAGACGCTGTCGGTCATCCACTCTGAGTGTTTCCAGGATTTTCTTGGTTTCACCAACGAGTGTCGGGATGGTACCTCAACCAGTCCTGACTGTTTATCTTTCCCATCCTTGTATTCGGACCACTGAGGCACGTCACTCTTTAATCAGCGGTCGTAGGCTTTCGTATATAACAAATTTAAACATATTTGAATCTAAAATGTCCGAGCGAGATGTAACAATTTATGCTGCTGGGTTACTATCCGATGTTTGGATCTCGTTCAGCCCATAACCCAATAAAAATACGTGTATATTAATACGAGACTCGTATCAGATAATCATATCTTACCTACAATTCCAGCCATAAATCAAATACACAAGAATTTCAAGTACTACATTCTCATACTCGAGAACTTTTCCGTAAGCTTAACACGTCTTGAGTCGCATTCACGGAAAGGGAAAAAAAGACAAGCTTCACGCCCTATTAAGATCGCTGTTAACAGCTTGTTTTAAGTAGATCAAACGATGTGCTTTACAGAAGAAAAGAAAGAAAAAAGATAAAGATATTTCCAGTTTGAAAAAGGAATTTCTCCCAATGCGTCAAATAAATCATTACATGAAGTTTCACTACTTGTTGCAGTCGAGTTCTGTGAGAAAGTTCGCGAGAATTTTATATCGCTTGCATTGTTTTATTTTCTTCCTGTACATCAGTAGACATACTATTCATTTTCTTTTTCGACTTCTTTTTTTTCTTTCTTCAAGCGGAGGGGCTTGTTTAACGGGAGATTAATTCACCTTGCGGTGTCTTTTCATATACGCTCTAATCGCGTGTTTCACTTACGATTTGGTCTAGTAGCCAATAGAAAATCGCGTATTGACTACTAGGCCAAATAGTAAACACAACACGCGTCTAACGCATACATGAAAATGCACAATTCTCTTAGCCACCCTTTCGGGTACACGCTAGCGGAGTACTTCACTTGCGATTTGACAGAGTAGCCAATAAGACCCGCTTTTCATGTACGTGATCGCCTTGTGCTTTGTTTGTGATTTCTGAGTAGCCAATATAAATACGTGTAGCAAGGCAGCGGCTACCGCGTGGATGAAAAGCTGCTTAAGAAATACATTTTACGTGTTACATCTATCGCTTATCAGCGGCAGGGAGTCGGTCAGTGTGTAAGTTGAAGGTACCATTCCAGAACTTTTCTGTTGTGACAGGATACACTTCAGTCAGGATGTTCGGCCACTGGTATCGAATCTACAACCTACTTATAAGCTAAAATTAATAATTGGGTAGTAGCCCGGTCGCAGGACTATGGCTTACGTCCGTCCTGAAGGACCTCCCAGCGCTCTACTAACTAAGGTCGCTCGAATTATTTTTGTTTGTGTACTCTTGGGTTATGTATGTGCTGGGCTACGCATGTAACAACAGCACGTCAGGTAAAGGGATGATTTTCATGAAAGCTTTCGTTGCTTGCTTTGTTTGGGATTTGGGTGAGTAGCCAATTGAAACACACATTTTAAGGCCCCCTATTACGTGTTCTACATGTAACATACTAACACGTATTTCAATTGGCTATTCTGCTATTCATCCAAATCGCAAGCAACGGAAGCTTGCTTGAAAATCAGCCCTAAGAAATATTCTGTTATTAGCAAGAATTGCCATGTTTAAAAACAGATCACAAAGCAATAATAAGAGTAAGAAACTGAGCTAGAATTCATAGTTTGTTCCCATACAAACGATATGAACTGTACTGTCTTTGTATGGCTTCAAATACGAAACATATTTATAATGGAATCGATCGCTCATTATATATTACAGTGTAGCTTAATGAAAAGTGTGCGTAGCCCCGAAGAAAGAAAAAAGAGTTCATGAAGTAATGTGAATGTTGAAAGCGATATTTGATACAGCAATCGTGTAAGTATGTAACCTAGTTATGTTTGAAGTTTTAGATATTTTCGTCATTTTGAAGTGCTTGTTGTATTTTAATGACCTTTTTGGCGACTGAGAGATATAATTATTTCTGGCAGAACTCACCAAAAGCCAAGGGTCAGACTGTATCAGATCAAAGATGAAAGAGTAGGTTAAATGGACCACACGATGATGACGAAAGTCGTGGGAGAAACGATCCAACTAGGCCAACAGCTAAAATATGTAGAGTGGTAATGAAGCAAATGTTGCCAGGCTCTGTAAAATTTTCTACCTTTTCATTTCCTCTCCATTCTGTTCTGTACCAAATACAAACCACAGAAAAATAAAAAGTTTCTACGTATTCTATCAATAAAAAAAGAACTGGTGCTGCCATCTTACTATTCAGTACAGTTTATGTGATGTAAGGTTACGTTACATAGTCGAGGAATATATATCATTAGCTTGAAAAGTCTTATCTTATTGGTTTTTATATCAGATGATATATTTTTTTATTTATCATTTATTGAAATAAATCACCCTAGAAGTTTTCTTGTATTGTAAAATAAGGTAACATTATACTAAACACGTATGGTTTGCCTGTTATTAAGTGAACAGTATCCAGTATCCAGTGAAAGAGGAATCCTTCATTATAAGTACTTTATCATATTGACCGCAAAATATCCAGAGGCCGAATTCACAAAGCTGTCTTACGTTCAAAAGTTGCCTTAAGTGCTTTATTAAGGCACATACGACTAGGTTCTCAATTATCAAAAATGAACGTACGATCTCGCATCGAAAAAACTATTGTACGGCAGAGGTCTGCACGGGCTCGGGTCGAGCCCGCGGGTCTAGGCCCCACTTCGGGCTCGAGCAGTGATTTTATAAATATACAATATTTTTCGGGACTAACTTTGTAAATATGCTGTACAACGATATTTATCGGACCGTTCTTTCGGGTGAACTTTTAAAGCACATCTATATTTGTAACTTCGTTAAAACAGGAGATGCCCACACTAAAAATCTTATTAGCAATGTGTAATAGAGGAAAAAACTAACTGTGGAGTGCAGAGAAAAACTAAAAGTAACAGAAATAAACATGCTTGGCTTGTCTGTGAAAGTACTGTATCTTACACTGAATTAAAAGAAAAAAAAGTATTCGAAACAAGTTGTCTTGTTGTTTTTATATTTTCAAGACAAAGTCAGTTTATATTTTAGGTTTTCTTTCTTTCTGATATCGGAAGCATTTCTTTCACAAATTCTTCACAAAAATACAGTATTCCCATTTTAACTTGTAATAAGGGAAATCAAACGCTTGCTGCAAAATTCAACCTCTAATTCTTGTAAATAAAAATACAATTTTGTGTTAATTATTAAGCTTTTGTAATTCGGGCTTATCCCGGGCTCATTTGATTATCACACGGGCTCGGGCCTAAAGGCTAAAACATATTTAGGGCTCGGGTCGGGCCTTACATTATAAATTCACGGGCCGGGCTAAAAGTTCCGGCCCGTGCAGACCTCTATCGTAAGGTGACCCGTAAGTTTATTTTTAAACATTAATGTGTATTAACGAAGTGATCTACGATCTTTTCCATCATACAAGTTGCCTTATCTTTAAGGTGTATAGATTATAACGCTCTGTGATTCGGATGATTGAAGGCATAAAACATGAAATATAAAATATATATACGTCATTACTTGATGACATTGTTCATATAAACTTTGGTACAACACGCTTCAGTAAGTATGAACGTCAAAAACATACTTTAAAGAACAAAAAGGACTGAAATGAGTAAGGGTTGATTTTCATTCAATCTTGCGTTGCTTGCGATTTGGGTGAGTAGCCAATTGAAATACGTGTTACACTTACAAGAAAACGCAATAAAACACGTGTTTCAATTTGTTACTCACCCAAATTGCAAACAAAGCAAGCAACACAAGATTGAATGAAAATCAGCCCTAAGTTGCACTTTCATAATGTGTACCATAGATAAAAATAACATAGATGTGTAATGTCAGCGTTTATTTACATGAACAACATATGTACGAAACACATCGTCTTTTCTCGATCTTTGATTGGCTGAAGGTTTAACGTGACATCACTTGTCATCAGTGTTGTAGCGTCAGACTGGAAATTTCCCCCAAACATTTTTTTTTTTTAAGATTGTTTCTTTTAAGGTTGCTGTAAATTTGATTCATGTGACTTTCGTGAATTCGAATATGTATCACAAACTTAGGGAAGTCGTATAATTTGTCTTAAAATTGTCACTTACGATAACTTTTGTGAATCCCTTTCCAGACTTGTGTCTAGGGCGAGTGCGCGAGGGAACACTGTCTCTATGCATTGTGCAAGTCGCGTGTGCAATAAAAGACCGAACCTAACCTGACCTTACCTAATCAACAAGTGCTCTTGGTCACTACTTTTATAAAATTTCCTAATGCGTATATACATAAAAAGAAAAAAAGTTAATTTTCTTGGAAAAAAAACAAAAACGTAAAGGTAACGACGCCAGGGTTCGATTGCGGTACCTCTCGTTCAGCTTCCCAACACGTAGACCACTAGATCAAGCTGCCAGCTGCGAGATGAACACTTTTCGGTGGTACTAATACTTGGGGTTCTGTTCTTTTCAATTGGTTTTGAGCTTGCGCTCGCCTGAGACGCAAGTCCTTTCCAGTAGTATGAAACACTCGTATAAGGCGATTGTTTACATGTATTTTCTTTTTCGTCGTTGAGATTGAAAAATAAAAAAACAACAAAAAACGATCTGTCAGCTGAAAGGGGAAGTTTTGAGTAGCCGATATACAGCCTAAATTTTTCGGCTGGAGCTAGAAAAACGAAATTTGGTATGGAGATACATCATCACTAGCAGATTAAGCAAAAAGTACATTTTGAAAAAGTTGCCATCTTGGATCCAAAATTGCCGCAAAACCCATTCTTGTATAGAATACACAGCCGAAACTGCTGGAGTTAGAAACACAAAATTTGGTATAACAGTACATCTAGGAGGTTACGAAAATATTACAAAATGTCTGCAAAGACGCCATCTTGGATCCAATATGGCGGACCCGATAAATTCATTTTCAACATCGTTTAAACTAGAGATATGAAATTTGGCATAAAGGTGTGTTATCAAGATTAGTTTAGGAAAATTTTACATTTTGAAAAAGTTGCCATCTTGGATACAAAATGGCCGCCAACACATTGTTCCACAGAGTGCATAGCCTAAACCGCTGGAGCTAGAAAGACCAAATTTGGTATGGCGGTACATCATCACTATTAGGTTACGAAAATATTACAAAATGTCTCCAAAGACGCCATCTTGGATCCAAAATGGAGGACTCGCAAAATTCATTTTTCACACTGTTTGAGCTAGAGATACGAAATTTGGCATAAAGGTGTGTTACGAAGTGTAGTTTAGGAAAATATTACAATATTTTGAAACCGTCGCCATCTTGGATTCAAAATGGTTGGCAAAAATCCATTTTCCACACTGTTCAAGCTAGAGAAATGGTATTTGGTATGAAAGTGTACAATTACAATCACGAATAGATCACGACAATATAAGAAAATGTTAAAAAATCGCCACTTTTAATTAAAAAATGGTCGCCGAAAACCTATTTTTCCAAACCACTAAGGCCGGTGTTCTTAACTTTAATTACATAGTTTCAGCCTACTATGAGTTAGCTCATTCACTTTCAATCGAAAAGAACGTCTTTTTCTCGGTGACGGGATATATACTAGTTAAATCATGAAAAACTACCCAAATACGAGTTGCGAAACTGTTTAGTCTTTTATATCCTCTCTCAAAACATGTAAGTTCTGTGTTTCTATCAAATTGATTACTTGCAATTCTTAATTTCCCATGCATCTTCGGAGATTGTACAATCCTGCAGAAACCACGTACGAAGTATTGCAGGAGCCGATTCCAGACGCATGTGTCGCTACTATCGAAGTTGCATGCGAAAACGTCTATAAAACATTTCTTATTGTTCTGTGAATAAGCTGCCTCGTATTTGCTATATCCGTGGGAGAAGGAATGGGAAAGTAGCTACCAGGGCTTCTCTTGAAGGTGCTATCCTGGCATTTTTGTGTAAGAAAACTTACTAAATTTTCGGATAAGTCTTTGAGGCGGATTCCTCTCTGGATTTATAACTGTACTTAGTTTTGGTCTTCTGGGTAAAATTACCAGACAAAAAAATAAGGACGTTACAATCCAAAATGAAATACACAAGAATGACGAGAAAGTTAAGGATATTGAAAATATTCATAGATGTGGAACATCTATCAAATTCATGGGCTCCACCATCATGAAAAAGTAGCACTACGTTCAGTATAAGTGTCAAAAATGAGAAATAAAATAGAAAAAGAACATGGCAACCATGCTTTGTTTGCTCATATCTTTTTCAAGCTTGTAACCTACTCTTCTTTCCTCTTCTTCACTATGTGATTAGCCGGAGAGTTTTTTTCATCAAAGGAAGAACCCAATTGAAACGCTAAATTGATTCACTGCATACAAACTCTTCCTCAATTGTCACGCCCAATCTCAAACCTTCTTCTTTTTTTATTTTTTTTTATAAAGTTTGCCTTGCCTTTTGCAACTGGCACCATTTTTTTCCACTCATATTTTTCTTCTTCTTAGAATCAAGGCGACACCCTTTACTTGTCTTATCAACAAGTGTGCGCCCTCTTTTTAAGGCAATTAAGCTACGATTTGAATAATTTACAAAGTGACAATCCATAGATTGTTATGCTTTCCATCAACTGAAACTCTTGAATAACCCTTCATCCATAATGTAAAGAGGTAATGGAAGAAAGCTTCAAGGATATCTTTTTATAGTACTTTACCCAGTCACTTATAGACCATGCTTGAAATTTCTGAGTGTAGCATGTAAAAAGAACTACGTTTTATTCATTCCCAGTTTACACCTTCTTCAGTAATAAAGACTAACCCAATAAAGGTTTTTATGCTAACAAATAAATACTTGAACTGGCTACCAGTTTCATTTATTAATCTTTAATTTAAAAAAAATCTCGAATAAAAGGAAGTTTGTATCAATGAATAAAAGAAAACGGGTCATTAAGTAAACTAGTGCAACATTTACTCAAAAGGTAAACTAGTTCTTGAACTCATGTTTAGTGTTGTATTCTTTGAATATTATCTCGTCATGAATCGTAAAACTTTAATTTATCTTACTGGAGCGCTCGACTTCAGTACAAATCAAATTACAACTTCGTCCAAAGTAAACCAAACTTACAGTTCTAAGGCCGTTTAAACCAATAGGAACAAATTTCCAGTTTTAATTTTTTTTACGCTTATCGCTGTGCGGCCTGTAATTTTCTTTATTTCTTAGGCCGGCTTTCCTTGTAGGCGCTCGCCACGTGCTTTGCTTGCGATTTCTATGAGTAGCTAATTTAAACTCGTGTTACACATAGAACACGTACTTCAACACGTGTTTCAATTGGCTATTCATCCAAATCGCAAGCAAAACACGCGGCGAGCACCTGTATGAAAATCCGGCCTTAATTCTTGCAAAAAACAAAAATATTTTTACAGCATGTACAGTCACGGAAGTAAGTGCTGCAGGAGTTGAATAAAAAACTAGCATTTATTATTTTAATTAAAATTATATTTATGAACCAGACAGGCAATTATGATTAGGCTAAGCCGTGACATGTCTGATGAATGATATGTGACAGGCTTAACCTAAAAGTCCATAAATATGAATATTAGTCCATTAAATATAAGTTAAATAGAAACTAAATTCTAGATCATAGACTAAATAATTGCTAGACTTTTGCAGTACGTACTTCCGTGAGTGTAAGTATATTATTATATGTACAGACTGGTATGTACAAAACTCAACATAATCAGAAAACGGTAGCTCAGTGATAACAAGGGTATAAAACAGAACTGAAAATTTGGTCCATAGGGTATGACTTTTCTTTATACTGGAAGTGGACGATTCTGGTTGGTTAAATGTTTGCTCTAGCGTCTATCTTCCAAGAATAGCCGATCACTCCCGTATCATTACGTAGAGCTCGATAACGGCGACAAATTAAAAAGAAGCTAGAACTGGAAGTTTAGTAGCCCATTTTCGATTAAACAAAATGTACAAGTTTCCTCTTGCCTCTGATTTCAGATACGGATCAAGTAATCCAGTATTGTTAAATACACCTCAGTGGCCATTACCTTCACCTGTTTGATATATTTGTGAGAAGCAGTGGAATCTATCAGAGGAGTGTTTCCTTTTAGTATCAGTGATGAAATGTTCAAAGCATTTCTAGCCTATGGCAAAACATCTCGTCTCTTTTTCAGTTTGGGAGTGCGTTGAAGTTGCACGGGCTCATATCAGGTGAATTCGAATCATTTTCTATTTTCCAGTGCCTACTGTCCAAAACCTGCTGCACTATCTACCCACACACTACAATTTGGATTTCCTACATCTCGTAGTGGATTACACGTGGCGAATTGTGGTTGTACTTAAGCTGAACGTGTTTAAGTAATGGGCAACGATAGTAAACTGCGTTTTTAGAAATTATTCCAGGAGCGCATGATAAGAAATAAAGACAGGCAGCAGAATAAGCCATTGCCAATAATGAGACTCTGTTGAGTGATGAAAGAGTTAAATTTCCCATGGAACTTAAATTAATATTTCTTTTAACGTATGTAGGGCTAGGCAAGTACAGTACAACCATAGACTTAATAATAAGATAGACTTATCAAGCCTAAATATTTTCGTCTGCACTAAGGAGCACGTGATTTTGAAGCCTGTCGCTAGATGACTGGCGATTACTTTCAGTCGCTGGTTCTTTCCAGTAGTAGCCACCAGAGTCACCAAACGGGAGACTTCAAAAGCAGGTGCTCTTAAACAAAAACACATTGAATTTAGCGCAAAAGGAAATAGGTAACAATACGTCTATATTATTATTTAGTCTATGGTACAACCTCATTATTCACCAAGCCTAGATCATAGTATGGTAATAATAATGATAGAAATATATATATATATATATATATATTCGAGTGTTGATACTATACTAAAGCTAGGTTTGATCTATGGTTAACGAAATTAATTCGTTAAAACGGGATGCTTCCAGGTCAGCTATAGTTGATAGGTTTAAACGGAATGGTTATAATTTATAGTAAAACCAACGATATGAATTTTCTGTTAATACTACATATTTAAGCATGTTCAGTTTTGTTAAATTTGGCATTTGCTACTAACTTACCGGAATAAGTAGTTCGTGGTAACTTAATTATTCTGTATTTGTCGTTTCAGACATGGTATATTCAACGAATTGCAGCTTGGAGACGAGAACAGGGTTTGAGTGCAAATATGGGTCGTTTGTGTGACTGATGAGATTCGGCCTACAGGACAGAAGTCTTACATACGATCATTTAACAAAAAATACTGCCAAAGGTTCTATAATATAGATAAATAAGACACTCAAATTGTTATTCTTTATGTATAATTTGCGTATTTCGAATTTCAAAGTTTGTAAAGTAATAATAATATTATATATTTTTATTTTAGTTTATAAACGACTAGTTGACTTGTCATGACTATTTATTTACGCTGAAACCATAAGAGAAAAGAATTTTTTAATAACACACTAATATACAATTTCGAGGAATTTGTGAAAATGTATTGCAAAATCTTCTTCAACCAAATATTTCCGTAGCAAAATTATAAATCGTAACGCAATAAGACATAGTGGTACTACAATATGGATGCATAAAACCCAACGATAATTGAAGTATTGTCGTGTTATATATTGCTTCTAACAAAAATGTTATTAGTAATCAACGTTTACAGAACTAATACAATTGCTTACACGTGACGTCAATGACCTAACCAAGGATGTTAGAATTAGAGGATAGGCAAAAATGTGCGAACGTAACAACGCCAGATCGCCATCTTGGTGTACCCAGCCAAAATTTAGAACAGTAGTCTTTACAAACAATTTAAATAATATCCTAATGTGGTTAAACCTAATTAAACAACTCAAAAAAGAGTAAAACCTTGGCTTTACAAGCTGATCATTCACGTTTAGTTTGTACCACTCTCCTAAATTCTGGTTGCGTACATCAAAATGGCAAGTGTGGCGCTGTAATGTTCGGTTTGGTCTATCTAATTCTAACATCGTTGGTTAGTAGTATCTTTTTTTTCTAACCTTTTATTATTATAATATTTGTACCAAAGATGTTTACTTTTAGAAAGTTATACAAGAGAAAGGTCTATTTATTTTGTAGTATCCATTTCATAATGAAGTTTTGTTTACGTTATATTGATATCTCACATAGCACAACAGTGCGGAACAAAGCTATTGAGGTTCTAATCTTAATGACATCTTCTAATATTACATCATAATTTCAGAAGCCATTTACGTGGACGTACATTCGCTAATAACTCTAATCAAGGACAGCATTGATCTTTATATTCAATATTTGTATATACAATATAAAACAACGTACCTGTTTATAAAGTTTTGACTTTTTTTAAAACTAATTGAAACAATTATTGTTGCATAAAGATATAGTATGTTTAATTAGGTTGAAGTGTCTCTTGATATTATGTATTATACATGTACATAACTTCTCGTGCCTGCTTAATTAAATGTATACAAATTATAGAAATGTGTATATAGTAACCAAGGTTGTTAGAACTAAGAGGATATAAACTATCTTCGCACCAAAGAATCCAAGAAACAATTTAGCATCCTTCATTTGATTGGTTATTGTTTATGGTACCATCCTAACCAGCACAAAAAAGTCGAAGAGTGACCACATCTTACAAAATGGGTGAACTGACGTCCGTCTCGTGAGAGAAAACCAAAGTCGGAAGGAACGTCATCACAGGAAGTGAGTGATCCTTCTTAGTAATGTGTTTTTGTATATAACCACGAATTTTGTTCTGTTATGCCTATCGTCCACTGGATGCGGAAATCTGCGAATTGCGTGTTCGGACAAATACCCGCGTAAACGGACGAACGATCCAAACAGCAATGTGTCAGTTGGACATCGTCCACTGGCATGCAATGTTCGTCCCTTTCTGTGCGTATAGCTGCGACCTGCAACTGCGTCCAATTCTGTTTGGATTTATTCGTACGAACAGAAATTGTTTTTGCTTTGTAACAAGGGCAGATCAAATGGTTGCAAGAGAAATGAACGTGTCGGGCGTTATATTAACATTCAATAGCATTATTTTATAAACATTTC
>JAGDQP010026543.1:11411-22517 GCA_022664845.1 Lepisma saccharinum
TACCGTTTTCTTTGGGGCCTTAATTTCTATGAGAGACGTTTCCAAATGTTATCTGTGAGTGGTTAGGTTTTCGAACTACTGATTCGGACGAATACTCTGGCAGTGTAGGAGGAGAATTCGCATGTATACGGTCAAATAAACTTCGTGCGTATTCGTCCTACCACGCAATTCGCACGTTTCCGGATCCAGTGGACGAGAGGCCTTAAAGATTTTAAAGGAAACCACATGAGATGTTTAGAGTTTCCATCGCAGATAATGAGACAAGTTTGAACTGACCACTAACCCCGCCTACTCACTCGGCATTACAAGCCCTTCATGTATGTATATAATGTTGAAAATGTAGCATTACTTCATAGAACAAAGGGAGCATTAATTCATAAATATTAACAACATATATATAAATGCGGAAAACAAGAAAAAAGACGTGGTAGGGGATCTAACCCGAATTTCCAACGTAGTCGGCACTCTAACGTAATCCACCGGGGCAGCTGCAAATACACGCTTTTGAAAGGAGATTTAAAACGCAGTCCCTGTTCTCTGTTGCACGCGTGACGTTAATTCCGGGACTAATTACTCTCATGAGATACTCCTGTTATGTCAAGTTGTTTACTTATCACTGTATCCTCCTCTTCTGCTAACTTCCTAGATAGAAACATTTTTAGTAGTCTGTGAACTCACTTATATGTGTCTTTTTAAAACGAAATTATGCAAATAATAAAACATTCTTTTCGTATCAGTTAACTATTACATTAGTCTTAGGCTACAGTGAACTACAAAGACATTTTCGTGTATAATAGTACAAAACTTGTAAGCAGTATTAAATCTCGTAAGCACCCTTTTGTTTCTTGCGCTAATGTCCAAGATTTTACCTAATTATGCGCTATAAAAGTGCTGAGAATGCATACAAGGTATTTTAAATACTTAGAATTACATGAATTGGTGGATCGTTCGTCCATTGCAGCGATTGAAAGCAAGAAACAAGAACGAATCGTGTACGCTTAAAGAATTAGTTGAATAGATAAATTTGTGTGCATAGTGGTCGCTTGGTTCAGTCACGTTGCGTCAGTGTACAAATTCGAATCTTTATAATTATTATAGGCAAGATGCTCCGCTTTGTATGTGGGGGGAAAGGGCTGTGCATAACAGCAAATTTTGAAGAGAAAAAAATCATGTCCAAATAAACACAGGAACTGTGGCGAAATATATAATATTTAACATGTAATTATTTACCGGGCTTGTTGGACCTTTTCTTTACATCTGTAGCAAATTTAGAGCATCAGTTCTGACGTTGTTGCACAAAAATATTTGTTCTTAATTTTCCATTGCTACAACAAAACCACTGTTACTTAAATATTGGATTATAAGGGACGATACCTGACATTTTTTTTTTTGCACGTTATTTCCGCCAAAATGTCGCATAGTAGGCTATGTTTTCGAGGCGCAACGACGGTTAACAAACTTATCTGTAGAATTAATAGCCTTATCGTACATGATTAATTTTATAGTATCTATCGCGGCAATGACCGAACAACCCTAGTTTTTATCGTTTGTTGACATCGCAGTAAGTCCAAAAGGATTAAATATTTTACTTATTGTGATCTGAATGTTGGTAATGTTAGATATAATCTTACAAAGATACACACACACACGGCATCAATTTTTTTGTGTAATATTAGTTAATTTCTTTCATTTTAAAGGAAAACCGAATAAAAGTTTTATTGCTTGGTTGAGAGCATGTGGCAAAATTTATGTTGCTTGATGTTTCAAATTATTAGCAAGACAACCATGTTACGCATACTTTATAAAATTTTAATGTATGAAAGAATAAATTAATTGTTTGAACATGTATACTGTATACTTACTCAATATTTTTGTAATAAACTCTCTGTACATACACATTCAATGGGGTTTAATTTCCATTTACCAAAATTGTAATATAAAACTTTAGTAAACTTTATTTTTATATGGGCCAACTTCGGCCCGTCACGATTCGCCTTTAGCTGTTAAAATCCACACCCATGTCGGGCCCTTCGAGCCTATGGCCTACCGGCCCAGACCGCTTGGCAACCCGGCCGGCAAAATTGTAGCATATTTGATCTGTCAGGAGACAGGTTCTTGGCTGGACATTTGTTACTTAAAAGCTACAAGTTCTGTAATACAAGTGTACTTATTGTAAACCTGTAACTTCTTTACAAGTGTATATTTCATAAAACTACAGTTGTACGCTACAAGTTACAAGGAAAAACACTTGTGTTTACAAGTATTTTTTATTAATGCACTAGTCTTTTTTCTATTTTATAACATTTGATTAGTTGTAAAAAGAGTTCGTAAAACTAGTTAAAAGGTACAGTGAATGAATTTGGTAGCCTTTCGACATACCTGTAAAACACAAAAATTAAAGAAATATACTTTTCTGATCCAGCTGATTGGTCATTAATAGCTGCGGGCTACAAGTCGTCTGCTCGAGTTGTAACCATGTATAATTTTGAACTTGTATTACAAGTTGGGATGAAAAAGATTATGAAACTGAAATGACAAGTACTTGTAACTTGAACGAGATGGAGTGGAAAACCTGAAAACTAATGATTTGTGTTGGAAGTCGGTCTGGAAAGATTATGAAACAGGAATTACAAATACTTGCACGGGTTGGGGTTGTAATTTGTAAACTTGTATCTTTTATAAAAATAGGCCCCAAAAGGTAACTGAGCAAAAGAAACCGACAGTGGCTTGCCATTGCCTTCCAATAGGTATGATATTAATGTTCTAAGGGTGTTAGTTGTGATTTAAAGTGAATTCACGTACCAGTACGTTCAATCTTCCCAGGATAGGGGCTGTTTGCAGGACCCAATTTATTTATTTCAAAGCAGAGTAGGTTGAACAGTACACGACTCTTGCATAAGGTAGTACATTAACATCAGTCAGTAAAACATTACTTATTAACATAAAATACGATATACAACGAAAGGTTTGCTTTAATTCAAGGTGTCTTCGAAGACATTAATAAACATTACATATCATGCGAAATTGTATATAACTGAAGGTCACAGTCACAGTTTCATAAGAAAATACATAATGTTAATTCAGCAAATTACTCATCTGTATGTGAACAAAAGTTAATTTCCGAGTGGTTAGCCAATAGAAACTTCTCCCGGGGAATGTGGCCATCTCGATCACCGCATCTATTACCTCTTAACATTGTTCTTATACGTTCACATTCCTCAGCTATAGTTTTCTTGTAATTAACGGTATACGCGTAAGTGGAAGTGAAATCCAGCCCAGTTTCATTATTTTTGATCCTTTTAAAAGTATAAATTAGTAAGTAGTCCCAACTCTTGAGATATTTCCCAATGGCATATTCGTTTGCAACAAGTATTCATGACAAAGTTGCTTTTCTTTACGTAAAGTAAACGTGCTGCAGGCTTTGAAGTACACACATGATACTTGTTAACTTAATATAAAGTTACTGCTAACGTCCCAACCATGACATTCCACACTTGTATCCTTGCAGCAAGTGTACCAGGACAAACTTGCTGCAAGATTCTAGTGTCAACTAACGCTTTCGTTCTATTTATTTATTTATTATTATTATTATTTTTTTAAGTTTAAAGAGGTTTGGAAGTGTCATGTCAAGCTGTTTGAAAACTTGCATACTTGACGTGTCGAAATGTTGCAAGTAGGGTTGTCACCTGTCTCGTATAATACGGAATGTCCCGTATTTTGGGTAAAATTTACACGTCCCGTATTATCATTAGTAAATTCACAGACACATTTTCAACATATCCATAATTTTAATAAGTAAATAGGGATGGTCTCTTCTTTCCAGTTGTTTACTATGCAGATTAGCGAGCTTACTCTGTTCACATCCCCAGGCCCCAACATGAGTCCTGCCCAAGAAGCACATCCACGTCGGCCGATATAGGTATATTGAATTTTACGACATCGATCGATGTCGTTCAACGACATGGACCCCATGTTGGACGGCAATCATCTTGGCCATCGGTCAATGATATCGTTCGACATCGGACATCGACATCGTTTTACATTGATCATCGATATTGCTCAATATTGGGTATCAACATCGCTCAATATCGGTCACTCACATTGTGAACGAAATGTAATTCTGATTTTTTTTACTATTTTTTAAAGGAATATCGTATTTATATAGGATCACCAACGTACACAAACCAACAATAAATAGTAAAACGTTAGAAATTGTAAAAAAAATCAGAATTACATTTCGTTACTTATGTGAAAAATACAAAATTTCTGTAGCTCAAGTTACATCACTTCGCTGTGCTAATGGATTGTAAAATTTGTCGACCACTGCTAGTTTGTAAAATAACGTTATTTTCGATATTGCGTTCATGCTAAAATTTGCAGTTCCGCTTAATTGTAATCATTTCACGTCTCTTCCGCTTTTAACGTTTTTTTTTTTTAAACATTTTTGCCCCAAAAACTTAAGAGTAGAATGGCCATGATTACAATGAAACAGCTTCAATTCAAAGAAATGAAGTAAAACAAATATAAATAATATAACATTAACTTATCCTCCTGCTAAAGGGAACTTCTCTTAACAACCCCATGGCCTCGAGAAAATACGCTACTTTCTACCGTACAAATGAAACAAAAATGTAAAATGTCCCCCGATTCTGGCGGTGTACGATAACAGCGCATTAAATATTACTATAATGTTGTTGGTTTGTCTATGTACTTACAGTGATTAAAGACTCTTTGAGAATAACACAATCAACTTTAACACTTTATTTGTCTGTGTCCTTCTCGTGGAAGAGCAGGTTATTTCTATACTTTAACAGGCTTCGATAAGTAACTACTTTGTCACCAAAGCTGGCCGCATGTTGACTACATGAACTTTTATATTTTATCACCAGAGGGATATAGCGTCGCTGGAATAAACATCGGTTTGCCCATATGGACCGACATTGAACAATATAGATATCGTTTAACGACATGGATCGATATGGTTTCATGATGAGTGTTCTATTTTTTAATTAAAATTTATTCACTATGAACAAAACGTTTCGTAAAAAGTCGATTTATTATTTGAATAATACTTACTGTAGTTCTAGAAAATAGGTAAATTAGTGATACCGATAATCGATGTCGATCGCACATCGATCGACGTGGGCTCAAGCGGGTCGCTCTCCCGCCCGCATTAACGATGTGGGACGATATGGGTCCCATAAACGGCCAATGTCCATGTGCTACTGGTGC
Organism: Lepisma saccharinum; assembly: GCA_022664845.1. Taxonomy (NCBI): domain Eukaryota; kingdom Metazoa; phylum Arthropoda; class Insecta; order Zygentoma; family Lepismatidae; genus Lepisma; species Lepisma saccharinum. Next base: position 16,644 of record JAGDQP010026543.1, read on the forward strand.
TGGGGACGAGGATATAATACTCACGCCTTGTGTTTGCTCAAGATGATAACACACTGCAAAAAATGACTGTATCAATTCAGTACTTTTCGGTCACTTTTCCCAGAGCGAGCACACTTTTTGTGTTAAATCAACACCGTTTTTTGTGTGATTTCGGTTATTCAGCACTGTGATAGTTGTAGCATGACTCTTCATTGACTTGAATCAGCATTGACGATACATCCATTGTGTTGAATCATGGAAATCAACACCGTTTGTTGTGTTTATTCAAGACAAAAAACGGTGGTAGCCCAGGGCCACTCAAAAGTGTTGAATTAACAGTAATTTTTTTGAAATGCAGATATAACATTAACTATGTTTAGGAAATTGAAATATTAATTTTCCGCCCGCCAGTGCTTTTGGGGTGTGAGCATTTGCAAGAAAAATATTTTCTGTGTGTAATTGATTAATATATGGAGGTTTAAAATTGTGCGTATAGTCATATAATAGTACAGTGCCTAACAAGCTACCTTTATTTTAAGTTATTTCAGATTTGTCCCGTATTTTTTCCCTATTATCCCGTATTGTTTGCCGAGTGTCCCAGTAATCATTCACCAAAAGGTGGCAACCCTAGTGGGCAGCCTACTGTAAGTGTCCAATGCTATTAGGATTTTAGGACTTAAAACTCGGGCTGTTACTCTAATACACCAATTTGGATCAATGTTTTATGTTTTGAATGGTGTAATGCTTCGGACAATATTGCTTTTTGAAAGTTTCTTTGTTCTTTTAATTATCATTAACCTTTCTCCAATATCCTTTCTTTTCTTTCCTCCAGCTCTTCAGAATAGTTAAAAGACCCACATTAGAGTCAAACATAATACATACCATTGTTTTAATCCCATTAACTACTTCAGTGTCAGTACGTCACAAATGAAAAGAATCGTTACGTACATTATATCCCAGCTAAAAAAATAAAAAAATATGTCAACATTTCACGCTTTTCTTAAAGAACGTGCTTTGCCAGTAGAGGCTTTCTCGTAAAGGTATTCTTCCTCAGTGCATATAACAGTTCAAAGCAAATAAGTCGTCCCGGATTTGACTTCAGAACAGAAAGAGGTCAACAGCAAACAACCCAAGACCAAAATGTATTTTTCTTTCTTAGTGTGTTGTGTGGGAAAGGTCCGTAAAGCCCAGACCGTGCGAATGAAAGGTCACAGAACAGAGGCCGCTGCTTTACAATAGACAATTAAGCTCTTATACTGCTATGTACTTGTACGAAAAGATGCACTTCATATCGTTGTTTTCACCTTCATTCTTTTCTTTCGCTTAAGTACAAAACGTGGAAAGCATAAAAGAAAACAAAATTTCTGGCATTATAATGTCAATACAGTAGACTTCATTCTTAAGAAAGAAAAAATCGGTGTCAGTACTTTCTTTGTTTATGCACTACGGACACAAATCTTCAGTAGGCTATATGTTATTGCATTTCAAAACACGAATTTGGTAACTTGCTGTGAGGAATCTACTTAACTTATAGAGAAAAAAGAAGTATTCTAATATATGAAAGGCGTGGATATGTGTATAATTTCGCTAATAATATTAATAATAATAATAATAATATGATTTATCGATATTATAGTGCCAACCTACATAACAAAATGACGAGCCTATTGCTTTGTTTGGACGACTAAGATTGTAATCATGGTTTAAATAACTTACGTTTAGACTACGGAACCTAACTTGGTTATCGAGCTTGTTGCCATCTTTACATAAAGAAAAAGACTACACGCTCGGAGTAGATCATATCCTTTTCTCTACTCTAAGGTTACACGATAAAAGTTTAAATCATAAAATAATGAACACAAATGAATTGATTGTAGCGTAACATTTTGTAGATTAGTTCTGCCATCATTCTTTTATACTTTAAAAGTGATATGAACCACTAGGATGCTATATGTTTCGATAAAGAAAGAAGTAAACTGACGAAGCGAGCTGCGCTTAACGGCCATCTAACGCAAGAAGATAACCGTCGTAAGCTGACTCTGGCTAAATTTGAAACCCGCGCTAACGGTAACTAGCGTTTCCATTACTAAAATGATCTCAGTTAACGTTAAGCATGGTAAGATGTTAATAATGTGAACAAGGCATTGGAGAACATAGGTAATAGCACTGATACTCTGCTCCAAATTTTACGTTTCTCCAAAGAGAAAGAATGTGAGAAAAATTATAATTTCTCCTTTGAGTCCGTATGCTGTGCATGTGCAAGTCGCATGTAATGGGATTCTGAATATAGTAGTGAAAGTACACAGAGTAATTCTTAATAAATTTATGTTGTAATACGGTAATAACAAATCCTAAACGAAGCTTTCTCATTATTATTCTTTTCAAACGGATTAATGGTCATTGTAAATACTACATGTACAAACCAAGGAGAATAGAAGAACTTAACTATTTATTAGGGTTATATAATATCGTCGATATTTTTCGAAGTGACGACGACACTTCGTGGTTAGGATATGAACTTCTAATACCATCCTCAGTAAAGAGGGGAAATTTAGAAGAAAAAATGTAAATTTATTCAATATCTTGTTGATTACTTTTGTTGATTGTCTCAGTTGAGCAAGTGGGTAGTCCACTCACTGTCGGGAGCCAACAAGGACCAGCTAGTGGCAAACTGTTTGTCCTTGCTTTCTCAACACACCCATATTCGATCGAGTGCTCACCAGTGACGAGAAGTGGGTCTTGTATCAGACTCCCAAGCGTGCCAGACATTGGTTGTTACTGCGGGACTGTGTGCCTTACACCAAAAGACTACCTCTACACCCACACAAGATCATATAGTCTGTATCTTGTGGACTAGTCGCCAAATGGTGCACCACGAGCTGTTACCACCGGTCCAAACCATAATTGCGGACCTGTCTGGAACGTGTGTAACAGGTACTGTAGCAGAAGGAGTAAATTGCAAGGGTGTACTGTTCCTTGCCGGCAATGACAGGCCGCATGTGGCGCGGGTGGTCACGAATACCATTTAGCAACATGGCTGGGAGACATTGTTCTATCCACCGTACTTCCTGGACCTTGAGCCAACAGATTATCATGTCTTCCATTGCTGGACAACCACCTTCGTGGGGAATCCTTAGCCAATTAGGCAGACTAGTAGCAGCATGGCCTTCCTTGCGTCCAAGACATCCCAGTTTTACTTCCAGGGCATTGCGTTGACAAAAAGTTTACAAAAGGTGTCATTTGGAACACAAAGTTTTATGGGTATACATATTTCGGAAAACGTTCGACTAATAGAAGGGGTCGACAACTGGCACAATAACCCTACGCAATCTTTCCAAATTATATTCGAAAAACATGTGGTAAGACTGTTTTTGTTATATGAATGTACTCGAAAATATAATCTAATATGATTTAGAAAATAATTTCAGGACTTGTTAAGGTATAGCTTTCAAAAGGGAAGCATTGTTTCTTTTAAGTATGCTCATTATATAATTGTGCTTAAAAAAATCATTCATATAAGTAATTTTACAACCACTGTGTGTAGTTGTTTATTATTTTAAGGAACAGTGCATGTTAAGACTGTATAGTTTTCGAAGAACATGAAAGTTTCCTTATGAAATATAACGTAATTTCAAAACTATGGGAATGGTCTTTAAGGAGAATATCGATTGAAAATTAAGTCACTTCGAGCATAGTTTAGTTATCAAAAGAAATAATTAGATCGTTTGAATATTCTCTTTGGGAACTGTTTTGTAAATATAATACTCCTAAGTTTATCAGGGGGGAAATTTATCTTCAGAATGTTAATGTTCTATCATTGTCTAGTTTTCTAAACATAAATATATTTTTAATTATAGCTGAGCTATATGTATTTCACACCTTATTTACATTTATTTTTCATACTGAATGAAAGACGAACTAAGCATTATCATTTATAATTTAAGATATCACTCAGTGGCGACCGGTGGTTGTTTCCATTGGGTGTTGCACTAGGTCCGCCGCCAACCACAAAAAGTAGGGGGGAGGAAATAAAATAGGGAAGAACTTGGGCTTACGAAACATACATAAAATTAAATATTTTGTATTGGAACAAGGAAAACTTACGGGGGATCACCATCCCCTGGCTGCGAGCCTGGACTTTCACTATGAGAGTATTCGGTAGCTATTCAGTCGCAATCAATCAACGTATGGTTAAATTATGTGATGTATGCACAAAAGAGAAAGTGAACAGATTATCAAACAAAAGAACGTTAGTCAAGTAGTTACAATTTTGAGAAAACAGAAACAAATATAGTAGCTATAATATTGAGGATAGAATTTGATAGTTTATCACAATACAATACAATACGTTACAATACAATAGTTTGTACCGGAAAAAAGTACACACGCCTTGCAAATTTGCGACAAAATATATTACATTTCTGTTTATAGAAGCATCTTTGCTCATAATTAGATTCACTTGATGAGCGTAACAATACACAGTATTTGGAACGGACCGAGGGGCCGTATCTCAGTGGTAGAGTTTTGGCTTAGTATTCGGCAGGTCGTGGGTTCGATTCCAGCGGCCGACCATCCTGACTGATTTTTTTCCAGGGGTTTACCTCAGTCACACCAGGCAAATGCCGGGATGGCACCTCTAACATAGGCACTGGCCGACACCTTCCCGAATCCTTTCCTCTCCCCTATCCCGGCCTAAGCCTTAGATCCCTAAAGTTCATAAATAAAATTCAAATTCAGCATTTGGAATGGGACGATACAATACCATAGCTTTAAAATTATGATTTCGCGATTAAAGCAACATGAGTCACGCGCAATGACCTATATCTAAAAGCGATACTGGACTGACTGCTGCCATTAAAAACTTCATGAATTTATGGAGCCAGGAAGTGAAGAGGACACTTTATCTCGTTTGTCCATTTCCAGTCTAAACTTATATGGACCAAATTTTCAGTTCTAACTCAGCTTTTTACGCTTGATATCACTATTTGGTTCGTTTTTTTTTATTTGTCTTACTTCTTACAAAAGAACGTAAATATTATTTGCCGTATTTTCTATTACATGCAACTCAGGAATTAAAACTTAAATAAAAGAAACGGTCCGCACAGCGATAAGAAATGTATAAAATGAAGTTAGAACTGAAAATGTGATCCACATAGAATTAGACTGGAAGTGGAAAGACGAGTTTAAATATTTCCTCTGGCGTCTATCTTTCGACACTATGCAGTCACTTCAGTATCGATACGTAGAGCTGGCCTTTAGATAAGGGACTTAATACAACACTGGGTCGAGTGATTAGAAAAATGTAGAAATACATTTATTTTTCTCCAAAGCGTGCTTCTCAATTTAGCTTCGTGACTAGTGTTTTTCATCTGCACTAGTTGGCAACTCTAGTTATGTCGCGCGCGGAAAGGAAGGAACAAATGAATTTACCAACGGTTTCAACCAAGAAAACAAAAGGACGAATACATACATACACGCTCTTTGTCTGTGTGTATGTGTGTGTGTGTGTCTCTCTCTGACTTGAAATAAGTAGTGACGTGATCTTTGCAACGCCCCAATCCCTGTGGAGTTTGCTATGAGAAAAGTCATTCGAACATGCAGTGGAGGGAGAACATTTGTTAGGCTTTCAAAGCGTTGTGGGGAAATTACACACCAAGATTAAACTGTGAAATTGGGAAGTATTTTTTTCTCTTCCTAAAAGGAAACTATGGCTTTTTTGAACACCGAGCGGTAGAGTACATATTCTATATTTTGGAGTGATTGTAATTAAAATTAAATAATTTAAGAAAATTGTTGTTGCGCAACAAGTCAACAATGCCCACCAGCCGCCACTGATCTTTATACAGATTGTTTTCCGCTTATTTTAAAACCAACTGTATCTAGGTTTTATTTACC
>JAGDQP010026544.1:471-20590 GCA_022664845.1 Lepisma saccharinum
ATATATATACAGAAAGTTGGCTGGTTTTAAAATGATGGAAGCCACTACAATACTTTCAAATATGTAAGCAACACATCTACAATTGTTTGTGCTATAGTTAGATTAAACACATAACAAATGAAGTGTGAGTCAAAGTTGCCTGAAGACCATAAATATCGATAAATTTGAATATATATACAGAAAGTTGGCTACTACAAAAATAATGGAAGCCAATACAATACTTTCAAATACGTTATGTACACTTGATTACACTATAGTTAGATTAAACACATGACAAATGAAGTGATTCAGTAAAAATATTTTCGTTTCTCCCACAGTCTTTAAAGTTCTTAGCTTCACAAAAGAGTATCAAAATATATAACTATCCCGCTTTGAGCAGACGCCATAAACGACGCATGGGAAATGTGAAGCAACATTTTCTTGACCTATGATACAAACTGAAGTGGGGTCCCAAAGATATCAAAGATACACTACTATGGGAGGCTGAGTGCACCTCAAAGCGCCAGGCAAAAAAATCTTTAGCGTCTTGCAATTCATAGTTCATAAGTATTTTTAAAATAACGTCTTAGGTAAAGAATAAGTGTACAAAAATTTTTTTTATGAATCTTATCTCAAAATGCATATTCCAGGAAACTATATTTCTCACTTCAAATTGGGGTTCTCTTGTAAACTTTCTTATGGACAATCATCAGGTGTTCTTGATTCCGGTACTAATAAACATGATGAAAAATTGTAATCTGAACGGCCTAAGCCAAAAAGCCATAAATAAATTTTTATTTACATACCCCCAATCTCAGCCCATGTCTAACATGCCTAAAGACCAAAAATAAATAAAATGTCTGTAGCAATTCAATTTTTATTTACCTCTCAGCCTGAGCCTAAGATGCCTAATGGCGAAAAATAAATACAGTTTCGCTATCAAACTGTAATTCAAGTTTGATTTCCAGTCAAGAAAATAATAAATACCTTCGTTAATGTAAGTTTAAGAACCAAAGAGCAAACTCACCTAATTTAATAACTGGTCGTGCTAGCTGGCAATTTCCAATGAGTGGATCAATTGTAATTATCTGAAAATAGAAAATTATTTTAGTATCTACATACATGTCTTATTTCAAAGTAACATAAAATCATTGTTGATAATTTACTAGAACCTTCAATAAAATAAACAGGAATTGTGTGCGTATTTTCAGTTTTGGGGGTGCCTCATACTACTGCAACTGATTAATGTTTTAAAATTTAAAGTTGTCGCCCATTCTCTTCAAAGAAGCAAACATTTGAAATGAATATCCAACAAGTGTATAAGAAATATATAAAAAAGTATAATTTGCCATTTCTTTGCTAAAAATCTTGGCTTTCCACAGACCTCTTCTCCAATCAAATTGAGTATTAAACTATTCTTCGTAATTCTCAGACAGGTTAAAAAGTTAAAAAAGTAAACATTAGACTATAACTGAAAATAAAATTTTATTTCTAAGCAGTGCAAATACCCAGGTTAATCTTTCCCTCTCAATGAAAATTCTAAATGAAAATTGCTTCACCTAAACCTTAAGGTAAAAAGGTGCCTTTGGACAGAGGATCAACCATAACTACATTATTCAAATAATTTAGCAAGCATTCCCCCAGTCTACATTAACAAACTGTATACAAGCAAGTTCAATTGCTATCCATCAGTGAAAACTATTTGTGTATTTTCAAATGGAACAACTCACTATAGTTTCGTAGTAAAGTAATTGTTTCATGTTATGGAGGGCCATAGAAATTAATGTGATGTAAAGATATAGAGACTATTTTATTGAAATGTATCCGTCTCCCGGCGGTGATATCAAATTTCTCTATAGCTTTTAAAAAAAATAAAATTACTCATATCTTCTTCCCCTACTTTATTCCAAGTTCAGTTCTATAATATAAATGCAAAAATCAATTCACTCATATGTGCTGGGTTCAAATCCTGCGGCCGGTCATTTTCGATAAACATAAAGGAAATTATTCGTAAGACATTAAAAATTGATAATGATCCAGGATTTTTGACTGCGGTATAAATATTTCTGATTCGCACTAATGATAATGTGATGTCATATAAAAATGATCTTCAAGGTCTATTAAATATATAATTTTAAAAACTACTTACTTTTTTCAAATGTTGTAACAGAAGGTGCAAGTTGAACATGTACTGCAAAACTGAATTCAGACACTTCTCAACAGAAAATTGATGAAACATTGAACCCATTCAAAGTATTTATATAATTGTAATAGTTCCAGACCTTTCGTTGGCGCCGCTAAAAAGATTCTAATCTTCTTAAGCTTTAAAAGGTTTCTTTCCGCTAAGTACAGTATGTCCGCTACCGGTCATAAATTCATGTCTACTTCTGATACGGAAGAAAACAAAAAGACGCAGTTACATTTCGACTTCCATTACCGACCCCCGTTAAAAAGCAATTAGCAAATACTCAAAATCTTCTAAAGACTAAATCTTCTAAGGAATCTTTTCGTTATTCTATTTTCCTTTTCCGAAAAAAGGTTTCTTTATAAATCAGGTAAACATATATTTGAAATACCGTAACATGTTCAAGTTAGTAATAAAAGTTTCTCTTCTCTGAGTCCCTAAAACCGCCTCAGACAATCATAAATCTCTGGTTCCGTTGTAAACTTAGAAGCAATTTCCCAAAATATCTCAATGGCGACAGAACAGCGGTTTCAATAAACCTTTGCTTAATGACTTTCCAACATTCACCAGAAATCGATCTCAAAACGAATGTTTTTTATGAGACTGACCGCCAGTTTACTGTCTTTTCATCATCATTATGCCAAGGAACTGACAAACGTATTTATAACATCCCTCCAACTAATTACTTATTTACAAAAGTAATTATGATAGGCCAAAAAGATCTGTTTTCAAAGACAAACGTCATCAGAATGACACTTCAAAAGGAAAATTGTACGGTGCGTTTCTATTTTCAGTATGTTTGATTACACATCACCCATAAACGATTGACTGCAAACAGCAACATGCAATCTGTTATCGCAGCTGCGAAACACAGAATATTCGATAAATTCCCTCAGTATAACTCAACGAAAATTTCATTTGTAAAAAAATTAACGTACCACAATTTTAGCCAATTATATTGTCTGAAGCCTCAGTTAAAGCAAACGTCTTCCATTGTTCACTCTAAAACAAAGCAACTAGACAAAAATTTCTTTTTAAGCACTGTTAGTCTAAGAGAAGCAGTCCAAAGAATCGTACGTTCAGAATGTATAACATTACCATGTTTACCTTAAATAATGAATTAAACATTATTTGATAATAAAACTATTATCTGAAACAGTGAAAAAATTATCAGATTAATAAAATGCAATCTTCCACGACACTTTCTATAGTTTTCCACGATACTGGGTTTCACGGACGCAGAGCGGGTTCTTAGTACCGGGTCCTATCGTCGGTTACGAGACGGCCAACAAATAATAAAAATATTCGATTTATTCAATAATTAATCCAATTCTATTACACTCATTAAATATCAATCAAAACTAAACGTTGTCATTTACGAACATTCCCGAATAACTTTCGATTAAGCCTGCAAAATAATTTCCAATATATTCCCGTTAGCAGACAAGGAGGGGAACCCAATCACAATCTCACAAATCCAGCTAGTATGGTCAAAACTAGTTTATTTTTTGATCGTCCTCATTTGGTTCCCTCTTCTACTCAAGCCTATCCTTCAACACTGTGCAACCAACGTGTACTATTTTCTTGTGCCAGTACTTTTCCACTGTGCATTAATTAGTATATAATGCTATTTTTAAAAAAAATGTAACTTTGTTCTGCGTTGACAACACTGCTTCCTATATGACAATACTGCTTATGGTTTTTGTTACTACTTAGGGTCAGTTATACAATGTGCAAGTTTTATTTTGATTACTTTTCTCGTTTTCAAGATATTCCGTTAATACCTCACTACTGCTTTTATATACATTTTTGTGACATTCGAAGTTCTGAAGCCCCTAGCTCCCCTTCCCCTGGATCATGGCACCTTAAATTTTGGTAATCTACATATCTCGTTATGTTGCTTGCGATGTATTAGTTGTGAATAGGATTTGCGTGTTTAAGAACTGTGACCCTTCCTTGTAAGTTTACAACGGAACCTGAAATAAAGTATATATTATGCGGGACGCTTTAGAGACTCAGAGAAGAGAAGGTTGTATTACGAACTTGAGCATCTTACGGTATTTTGATTGTTAAACCTTGAATGCGTCTTTTACTTTAAAACTATTTTCTTGTTACTTCTGCGACAGATAATTCTAAAGAATGATAAATACGAAATATGGGGTAGACCTAAGTCAGAAACGGAAGTAATTTTTGGTGAACGCGAATAGAAGGAATGATCTTATGACCAATCAGTTGAATTGAGACGGTCTTATTTATGATGGTGCTATTTGCAACGGAACATTGGTGGAACATTTGAAGAGGAAATGAGATAATGCAGATGGCTTTATTTCTTTGAGGAAGAAAAGTAGTTGAAACTTTTCGGTAATATGCTTGCTTAAATATGTCATGGAGAGTTCTCAAACAATTTAAAACCGAGAAGGAAGGTTTCGAGAAAGATCTTTTAGGTCGCTGAAGAAAAAGAATGTTCTAGACAATTTACATTTGTATAAATATTCACAAGTGAGGCCTGTGGATTTATGGTTTATTTAGCTTCGTTTTGCCAAATTCTTCTTGTATAGTCTATGCAAAACTGTATAGACAAATTCTTCTTGTGCGATTTTGTACTGTCATCTGCAAATTGAATCTACTGTTTTGGAGAAGAAGTAAGTAATCTTATTCATTTTATATTGTTTTTCTTTTAAAAAGATAGATACTCTGATCTAGTTAAAATCACAAACATTCATACCTCAGCAGTAATTCGAACACAGTACGTTTGAGTCAATGGACCTTTGCAACTGTTAACATTTTGATTGTGGCCTATAGAACTGCAGCCTGAATAGGGTAGAGTAGGGAGAGGATATTGCAACTGATTTTAATGCAGTTTCTGATTCGTAATAATTTAGATTATGTCTTGTTGTGGATTCAAACTTTTAGTAACATTTTATGTCAGCGCCGGGAATTGAACTTAGGAATGTCTAATTGGACACACTAAGGCAACAGAAGAATTGAAATAAAATATAGTTTTTGTATTTTTAAATTACATTAGAACCCGGGATCATTGCCACTTGTGTTTTTCACCAATTATACACACAAGCTGTTTGGAACTAAATATAGTTGGAGCAGGGTACATATATTTTTACTTACGCTATAAAATGAGGTGTGGTGGATTTTGGCTTTTTGAAATATGATTGACATTAAACCGCAACAAACAAGATTTAAGTCTGAATCCTGTGAAAGATTAATACATAGTCTTTCATTGCATGTGAGAATCCATTTTGTAGTCCTGAAATTAAAAGTTTCGGCGGAGGTCCCTGGACAAGACTGAAACCGATGAATTTATAGTTAGATATGGTAATATTAAGAGAAATGGGGAAATATACTTCTTGTATATTCGTTATACACTGCTTGCTAAATCATTCAAAATGCTTGCCTTTTCAACAGCACTTTGATTTTTAACATATTTGTCATTTCCACTGGCACGAGGTTCTCTTATGCGCAAGAATTATCAATTTATGACAGGACCCCTCGAAGCTGAACATACGCGCAGAATCTCTTACTGCACATATATGTTATTGAACCCCTTAGATTACAAGATTTTAATTTTGAAAACAATGTTCTTATGTAATATGTATGTTAGAAATAAAGACTCCTGTGTAGATACTAACACTACGATTTTATATTTTTCAGATTATTATATATCGAATCATTGGAGGTTACCAGTTAGAACGATTAGTTGTGAAATTAGGTGAGTTGCTTAATTAAATATCTTTGGATTTTAAATTTAGTTTTAGACACAAACCGGATTCATTATTTCACATTCACGGCTATGCAATCGCTGTTTATTATTTTATTAAGTAGAAATGAAACTTGGCAAGGCTATGTAGAAACTTGGCTACCATGGATCATTATGTTTCGGTCTTTTTTCGTAAATAATGTTTCATTTGTGAATGCTGTGTAGGATCTCTAAACTAAAAATCCTAGAATTCACTCAAAAATAGGATAGACTAGGCGAATAAAAAGTTGAATCATAACTTGGTAGCGAAATATTATTTATGTCCATTAGGCATCTCAGAGTCAGGCCGAAATAAAGTAGGCCAATAAAAAGTTGGATTATAACTTGTTACCGAAATATTGTTTATTTATGGCCTGTAGAGAACTTTGGCTCAGCCCGAAACGCTGAATATTGTTTATTAGTACTCAAACGAAGAAGGTGGAAGAACACATAATGTTTGTGCACCAAAAATCTTACATGGTATAAGCTGAGATCGAACCAACGACCCCCAGCAGAAGAGGCAAATGTTGAGCTTTATTTGAAGTAATGAATATATTTTTTCAAAATTAATGCTGGAATATAGACTTTTAGATAATTCATAAAACATATGCTTTTTATACACTTCTCGTTTCCTGTCAGGCTGAAATATTTTAGTTAAATTATGCTCTTTCTGTGAGGAACTATTTTTTTCTAAGAACCTTAAACTTTAGCTCAGAGAGAAATATAAAGAAGTGTTCCTTACGCCTCTGAAAGTTTTGTATGTGCTTCAATTATATTAAAACCAGCCAACTTTGTGTATATTTCTGTACTGCATCCGATTTAAGAGAATAATTTAAGGCTTTTAGGCAGCTTTTACTTAGCCCGGAACGATGATATTTAGAGACATTACTTGAGTTACCACAAACTCGGTCGGCATGCTTATTATTGAAGATAGGTCACCATTGGTGTTGTTTTGCATTCTTTTGCTTCAATGGACAATTGGTCGACGCGGAGTTTTTCCTTGTTTTACACCTGTGGTGCCCGCGAGGAGGGAACAACTTGTTTTGCACCTGTGGTGCTTGGGGGAGGGGGAATATGTTGTTTCCTGATTGAAATGATTGTGAACAAAAACGTCAGCTGAAAGCTGATTTTATGGTCCGAGGCGGGAATTAAACGGTAAATCATGAACTTATTGGCCTCAGATACCAAATTAACATGGAAACCTAATTTGCATATACTTCATTCTGTATAGAAATCCAAAAATAGAATTATTCATGTCCCAAGCGGCCCGTAACCTTTGATTTGCTGGCTTACTGGCAAATAATTAAGCCTATCATTAAAACCTAACTCGCATAAACTTCATTTTGTATGAAAATCCAAAAATAGAATTATTCATGTCCCAGGCTGCCCGCAACGTTTGATTTGCTTCCTTACTGACTAATGATTAACAATCTATCATTAAAACCTAATTCCCATAAACTTTATTTTGTATGGAAATCCAAAAATAGAATTATTCCTGTCCTAGGCGGCCCGGAACCTTTGATTTGCTGCCGTACGGATTAATGATTAACAGTCTAATATAAAAACCTAACTTGTATAAACTTCATTTTGTATTGGAATGCAAATATAGGAATAATCATGTCCCAGCCGGGATTTGAAACCATAACTTTTTATTTGCTGCTTTAGCGCTGATTGGATAGTATATTAACATGGAACGTGAATAAAAGCAACAGGCATATACAAGATTTAAGCTGATAATAATAATAATTTACTAAAATAACACCTAAACATCGCAAGTAATAATGACCGAACACATATGACCGAGCGCCATCAGCTTGCTAAGGCATTTGCTTGTTAACTTACTGATTGCATATCCGTTTACGGAACGGCCACCGCCGGCAGTTTAACGAATGCCAACCGACAACAGTAACTTTTTGTACCTGACGGAATAACCTAAACAGTGGTAGTTGCAAACCAACTTACCCGATAACGTGAAAATATTATGGCATTTTAAGGAGGTGTAGACCCCCACGCATTGTGACCTGAAAAGAATTGGATTATATGTGAAATAATACTGATCAGATTATGTGCGGGTGAAAAAAATTACGCACTAGCCTGCAATTTTTAAATGCTAACAGATGCAGGTGCTCCTTCTAAACTGAAAAATCTCCGAAGATACAAATTATTATTACTATAAAAGAAATCAGCTGCTTAGTATCGCATATTTCACCGATTTCATTGAATTCTTTTTTGAAAATTTAATTTTACTTTACGAGTTGCAACCATTCTGCATGTTTGTGACAAATGAAAGGCAAGCTGAATTAAATTTTTTTCTTTGTTTAGCACCTCTAGTGCTCGAGTGGAAAGTGGGATTTGAATAATTTTATTAAACAATAGCTATTCCAGACTTTATTTAAAACATATAAAAGCAGTCAAAATACTGAATACTTTCGCTAAATTGGAAAATATACGTAGATTGGAATATTCTGGGGATATCCAACGGCTATTCTCTTCACCTAAATCCGATTTTTATCATAATATTGTTTTAATCAGTATTGTAATGTGAATGACTGAGAATCAAGTAAAAATATATATTTTTTGTTATCTTTACTTATTTTTAATCTCGCACTTCATTTTGCAAAATAATCTAGTTTTTTCCTTAATCTGTTATAAACAGCAGTTACTTTCGCTAAACTGCTATAAAAATAACAGTTACAAGTAGCAGTTATGGATAGTCCTTAAAATCCATATAGATTAGCTCATGTGATGCGCTGAACATTTTACAGTCTTTCACGAAAATCTTAGAGTGAAATTCTTTACTGTAGTAATAAACGTATGAAATGCACTTTCATTACTTCTTAAAGATACTTTCTGCTCCGAAGATTTATTTTTCCGTTGAAGTTAGAAATAGGAAAACCAGACAGTTTTAGAAGAGAAAGTTTCCTACACTTAATTTGCGATGCTGCTTGCTAAAATCAAGGTTGGCAGTACTTATCATTTTCTTGGAATTTAATTATTTTTTTCTGAGAAGTGAGGTGATTAATATTTTGTGTAAATGGTAAAATAATTTCTGTTTAAACTATGTCATTTATAATTAAGGTTTACCGCAAATATAAAACAATTGTTTTCTGGTCTTATTTTGAGGAACAGAACACTTTAAGCCGTCATTTATTGTTAAGATGTTCAATATATTTTCTTGCTGAGTCACATAGCTTAGACCATTTGGAATTACAGTTAGAAGCAAATACTAGACTAGACAGAAGACCAGTAGACTTTTTAAAGATATTTGCAATGCAATATTTTCAGAATATTCATAGAATATACTTATTCCTGGAATATTCTCAGACATTTTTGAAGAACCATCCTTAATTCAAATAAATCTTTAGGAGAAAGTCTGGTAAATGGTACATATTTAAGTTCTCCTCATAAATTAAAAGTGCCATAGAATATTCGTCATAGATTGAGAATATATCTAAATATATTTCAAGAATCCATTAATGAAAGGTTTTAAATGCATGATAATTGCAACATGGAGCTCGGGTGTACAGAAGACGCCTTTGATAGCACATTGTTCCTCACTGTGGTTACAGTTGTCTGTATGTATTTCATCCATGCAGGTTCATCCTTTGAGGTGTAGTAATAGGATGCATAACACGATAGGAGTTACACCTTCCTCTACTTCTACTGGATTTAGTGGGATATGGAATCAGTGTTGCACACTGTTGTACTGGCAGACCTTTCACTCACTTTTTGGACCGCTCGTTCAACACGAGAGCTTGCTGAAGTAACTCAGGTCTAAAAAGCTTGTTGTTTAATATATATTTTGAAATCTATGGATAATAATATAATGAAAAAAGTTTTGCTTAGCTTTTCTTACTTGCTTGCAAGGTATTGTTTCATAGCTATAATTTCAAGCTTTTAAGTTTTGTTGTGGTATGGAAAATTCTCTATAACCGATCCCGGGAGTTGCTAAGGGGACTTGCCGATAAAAGTATTACACTTCCCCGTAATTTTTGTAGATTATTTTCCTTCCATATAGTTAGGCCTAGCTGTACCAAACTAAGAGAATAGAAACTATCGTGTTTATATATATATAGACACTGCAATTGTCAGCTTATTTTATAAGAATTATTGTTTGCCTGGGTAAACGTTACTAAGCGATTGTAGCCTCCATGCTTTTTAGTAGCTTGAAGTTGGGGAAGAAATAGCACTTCTTATGATACAAAAGAATAGGAAACCAAACCTTGCCAGACTGTAGAGATATAAGCTGGACTGCTGAAGTATTGGAATATAGTCTGCAGTATATACACTTATGAGAATGGTAGTTGGATTTTCTCTTAAATATTTATCCATTCAATCTGTAATTCACTGACTGTGACATATGTGAGACGTTATGTAGGCAATGGATTTCGAGTCCAATTATAATTGAACACAGCTAACGCAGTAGTTTTGTGAAATCCCATTTTCTAGGATCTTTCAAAGTAATTGTATGACGTTATATTTTAGGAGGGGATACGAACTTATCATTTAGTTATCATCAAAACTAGTATTTCTTTCAGACAAAACTTTTCGGATGGGGTCATAGGGTTCATATATTATTAATTTTACTTTTAGAGAACTTCTGCTGAGTATATTTTTCATATAGGTATGCAAGGTTAACGGGGTAGATCATTAATGTTATCTTTGCATGTAATGCATATATTACTTGCTCATAACTGAAATATTCAAGTTCCGTTTTCAGATAGTTTGTTTTGGTGGGCGCTTATTAATTGAAAATGTTAAATTTCTGCAAATATATATTAACACGATCATTTTCAGCCATTTTCTAGTTGTTCATGGTCCTTTCCTTCTTGTAATTTCTTTTTATCATCTCCGCTTGTGTCCTTATTCCTGTAGTTTTTGAAAGATAAATTTTGCTCGAAGCAAATTGAAATTAGTAAAAATGCATTTTGACGTCGTCTCTAGGAATACAATATAATAGTTTTATCGTTCTTCTAGGGTGGAAATTTAAAAAATGTACTTTCCTTTTTGCACGCATTTGGCAGCCTGTAACGCCAAAACGAACCATTTTTTCGACTATGATTTCTTTGGCCCCTTATTTAGCTACTTTGAAACTTTCATTTAGCGCGTTCTAGCGACTTTTCTTTGCTACTGATATACTTTTTCTACCTCTGCTGTTGTCAACACTGATCGCAGCGGTTATTAACGATTCCTTATGTCGTTCGCCTCTGTCACTGTTGCTGGTAACAGTTCCATATCCTTTTTACTGGTATCAATAACGCAATGGTGTCTTGTCTGCGCCTGTTTTTAGTTTCAATAATAATTTGTAAAGAATATCTGTGTGAGAAATACTTAACAAGTTTCAGAATAAACATTTTATGTATAGACTCTCATATGATGATGAGGAGAAATACTAGTCTTTCTATGCTTTGAAGAATAAGATTTTTCACTAACAATTGAAAGAGTGAAAAAGTAACTGTATCTGGGTTATTTTCTAATAAGGCAGATTTTTTCTAGATATAATATTTGACAGTTTTATTTAATCTATTACTGATATATTTCTCTCCTAGCGAAATAACTTTGTTTATTTCTCATTTTAATAAGCTAAAACTGTAAGCTACTTGCTATTGCACAACAGTTCCCGCATTACATTACAATCGTTGATGAATATCCCTTAGCAAAGTAATGAATTACACCCAACGCGTCAGCTATTAAACACCTTCTGTAGGCCTTTCAATAGGTTTAACTGCAACACGCCTGAGTTCAATGCTTACGGTTTCAGGTGTAATTTTTTTGCTTGGACTGAAAATTTCACTACCATTGTGAAGGAGGGATTTAAATAAGAGAAGAAGAGGTAACTCTTCAATAATTTTAACGTAATAGGCGCCAGACAGTTTTTTTATATGGGAGACGGAGGTTAACGATGTAGATCTTCAGTATTATCTTTGTATGCAAATTACGTATTAATTTATATAAGAGTTGTATTACTCGTTTTATAATTCTTAAAATTGGAATATTCAAGTTCAATTTTCAAATAGTTCAGTAAAGTATTCTTGGAGAACGTTTATTGCAATGAAAATGTTAAATTTCTTCAAATATATATCAACACGATCATATTCATTCATTTTCTAGCTGTTCATAGGCCTTTTTTTCTTTTCACTTCTATAGGTATACTGCTAAGCTCATTTATGCAGCTTGTGAAAAATAAATTTTCTGTTTGAACGAAATTCAAAATAGTAAAATTGCTTTTTAACGCTGTATCTACAAATACAATATGTTAGATTTGTCGTCTAATCATGTGATTGACCAGTTCAATCCTTGTCATAATCTTGATTCCATTTTCTTTTTTTGTTTGTGCATAAGTTTATTCAGTTTTTTCTCTCTTTCTTCGTTACTCTTTGTTCGTAAATAATTTATTTTTTAACTCGTTTGTGCATTCAATGTTGAACTTTTACAGGCATATATTATTTTAAGACCCAGTTACCATAAACATTACGCTTCAGAGATTTCACTAAAATTTGAGAACCATGTTTTTTGCTTATGGGAACCTACAAGGTACAACACATTTGTATACCAATCTTATTTAATGTATAATGACTGGCTGAACGGCCAGCATTTAGGTTGCGCTATGCAAATTAATCAGAGAAAACAGACACATACATATACAGAGAGAGAGAGAGAGAGAGAGAGAGAGAGGTCATTTCACAGGTAGGTAAAAGGTAAATCTAGCCCCTGTGCGATACGCATGTACCGTGAACGGCGCATGAAGGATGTGGAGGTAGCGCTCCACATTTTCTTGGCCTACGGTACGAAGTGAGATGGGTGGTCAGTCCCACGGTCGACCGCCTTTACTTTCCTAAGGTGTCCAGGAGTACCAAGGACACTGGTACTCAATTTGATAGGAGGCTGAGTGGATATAAACTAAATTAAAAATTAATAAGAACAAATTTTCCTTTAACAGACTTCAGTTATAATAATAAGGATTTAGTCAGCTTATTTGAAAAATATAGAGAAGTTATGAAGAGGTTCTTTATAAAATAAGAATGCAAAGGTAACTTCGTTGAATCTTCCTTTTTAGGCCTTGGAATATTTTAAGAAAAATGTTAACTGTAAATTAATATGAGAATATGATTTGAATTTTACTTACTAAAATTTGTCATGGGTGATAAGGAGTACTGCTACGAGTCGGTACACTGAGTTTGGCTCTATACTTTTCAGCGGACGATGCGAAACCTTGCGGCGTGACATTGACCGAAACGCCATTTTGCATCAGCCACGGTACATTGATCCGCTGCACACTCAACGGCGTGACATTGCGCAACGCGTGGTATGTGTGTAAGTTTAATACTATCAGAAATTTACTTTCTTTTATCAGCAAATATTTTAGTCATATAGTTCGGTAAATAGTGAAAGTTTAAATTAGCTTTAAGCGTGTAGTGTTCCCATAACTTGATTGATATTAGTCTATTATATAAGAAACATTTTCCATCTGTAGAAGGTAAATAAAAGAGAATATCTAAGTTTACGTAATATTTTCGTATAAATCACATGATGCAAAATAAAATAAAACTACTTCATTTTTATGATCAGAAAACCTATAAAGACAAGCGCAAAGTTTAAAATTTGGAAATATAAAAGTGTATTTATGAAAATATAATTATCTCGGAAAATTTCAGGTCAAAATACTATGTGTGTAATATTCGTATTTTCTCTCTAAGTAGAATATGTTAAACGTTTTACTATTTCTCCCATATTGTACTTATAAATCAGCTTACGTTCATATTTTATCACATATAATTATAGGAAAGTTTCTTAAAATCTCCAATATAAAAATTACCTTTAGAATATTATGGAAGAAGTTCAATCTTTATACTATATATTATGTATGATTTCCAGAATTCAAGTAATATTTTTCTGAATTGAGCAAAGACTAAGATTTTTTATATTCACTTTTTATTTCAATCTGAAAAGATATACAAAACTTTTATATATAGAAAATGTATATACATAGAGAGTATTTTTAACAGCTTCAAATGTCTTCATAGAATTTTTTTTCAAAACGTTACACTATTTTAATCTTTCACACACTAAAGATGTACTTTTGGTTTTTCTGCAGCTTCAAATTTCTTCATAGAATCACTCAGTTTTAAATATTCATAATTATTCCCTATCAGGTTCAGCATTAATATCTTTTGCAATTAGTTTCTCTCTGATATTCTCAACTTTAACTATAAGTAAGGCATGTAATGTATATTTAAAAATCTCGATATTATCAAAATATTGATGTTTGAATACATAAACATTATAAATTTCTAAAAATTAATCAACACTCTCCATGTACGCCTCGTCAAAGACTTCAGCTACAGAACGAATGACAGTCATGTGGGCTTTGATTAGCACCTTTATAAAAACACTTTGCACAGATCAGAGGAAAGTTTTTGTTTTCCCAATTTCAGTGGCTTCATAAATACAGTGTTCATGAATTATATTATTAACACATTGACAAGAATATACATTTCTTTTACATGTGGAGGACACCAGATTGCCGTATATGTAGATTCAATATCTTTACTTTCCTCCTCACTATTATCACAAATCTCATCTACATTGTCTGAAATAATATTCAATTCTACGCTTCACGTAGATTCACTATGTGATATAGCAGAACATGCCATTTCATTGTTCCCCTCAGCTTCCTCCAAATTTCTAATTGAATAATAATCATCATCACTATCTGATATAAATACCACTTTTAACTTTAGAACAAGGCGCTACTAGAAATAGTCGGAGATGAAGATTCATTTTCTGCAATGTTTACTTCACCACTTGGATCTTCGAAGAAGTGTATGTGTCTTGACAAGCCACTCGGTTTACTTTTACTATTGATATTGAAAACACAACTCAGCAGTAACATTTTAAGTTTTGTATATACAGTAAGAAGTCTCAACTTGATCTAACTGGATCTAGCTTGTTCTTAAGATCAATGAAGACAAAGTGAAAAACTGCGTAAATTGAAGGTCTTAGCACAGTCCACATTATGACCTACTTTGCACCGAACACCTGCATCCCTTAAAAATCAAGTGCTGGTATGCTCCGCGTGCATCTGCAAGCTTCTTTGTTAACTCCTCTGCCAAACCTAAGGTGAATCTTTTGTTTAAAAAGAGATCTTTCCTCCAGCTGTAAAACAACTTGTTCTCTCCTCCCGAACACCACAGGTGCGAAACAAGGAAAAACTCCGCGTCGACTCATTTCAAAGATAAAATATCTGTGAGCCCCTGTGTGAATACCAACTTCAAATTAAATGACAACATTCTGTAAAAATAACTTGTAACACGCTCCAATCATCAAAATAAACTTCTTTCCCCCCTTCCCCGAGCACCACAGGTGAAAAACAATAAAAAATATAAGAATGTGAGAAAGAAGGAGGAAATAAAGGAACAAGTCAAGAAACATTTATTGATTTTTTGTTTCAATAAAAAATAGTAAGTCCATAGCTGATCTGTGTATTAAAAGTATAAAATATAAAACGAAAATATTTTTCTATTTCACAAAGTGAAACTTTTTTCAGTAACTATTTTCTTTAAAAGTTTGAATAGCGATTTCACTTCTTTAAGTTAGAATTCTAACTTAATATTAGAATTTTAAAAATTTAACGTTTAAAAAATAATCAGTGTAAGAAAGTTTTAAAGAATTGTTTATTATGTTTGAGTTATAACAAAACATCAAAATAAGACAATCCTATTTTTGTAACTTAAAATTTAAAATAATAATTCTTAAGATTTTATTTTAGGATAGTCGTGGATATTAAGTTGTAGCTGTTAATACCGTGGAAGATTAGCATTCCATTGTTAATCTTGAGGAGATAGAGACATCTATGTAATCTGTTTCCGCTGCTAACGGAATAGTCATGTAAAGATGGAAGGTTCATTAATCGAGATAAATAAAATACTATTAAATTAAGATAAGATATTGAATGAAGTTGTTAGTGTTCTTCCCTCTAATGAGGGACAACAAGCACTAGTCGTCAGAAAAATTATCAGTATTTTTCATTTAATGATACAATAAACGATTTAGAGTGGTGTTATTGTTCCCCTACTTATGTGGATGGTGGTTGTATTTGGAAGGGAATAAAGGAATGGTTTCCTGTTAATCTGCAGAAGGCGTTATTATGTGATGGATGTCTTCAATTTTCATCAAGAACAATTCCATGCATGTAAAATCCAAGAAGAATCAATTTTACGTAGTCGTGCAGTGAATAATATTTTAATGGAAGAACTAGTAAGATGCATATTTAAACAATATAGTGTACGCCATCAGAATTCAGATGAACAGAGGAGAATATTCGAAGCATTGAATTTTACGGTAATCAGTGAAGCCGAAGAAATTAAAAATCACTTGTTACTAAATTTTTTTCACATGTAAAGTAAAACCAAATGGGTTGTTTATTTAAGAAAACAAGAATTGTGATTGTTTATAAGAAAAATAGATTTTTTTTGTATATCTCGCTTTAAGTTGTATAATTATATTATTAATTTTTTTGCATTTTCTTTTAACCCCAAGTTAGTCATTAGTAACATTAATTCTCAGTCGTAAGTCAGGAATGAGAGAAGTTCTTTCAATTCTCTTAATTATTATTATCTTACAAATGTGAACGTTTTATGAATAAGTGTGAAATTAATATTAGTAGGTTTTAACTATATACATCTAAGAATATTTAAATATACTTTTTTTAAAATTACAACTAAGTATTAAAGAATATTTTAAGAAAGTTTTTATTGTTTACTTAGTTATTCTTAAAAGTTTCAAAAGCAAGTTTTATTTTCTGAAATTAAAATTTCAAATTTAATAAATAGAAAATCATTTTTAATCAACATTTTATTTTGCTTGTTTTCTTTCTGTAACTCAGTTATTTTTACTTTAACAAAGTTTTTAATATTGACGAACAATTTTAAAACTAAATTTTAAAAACAAAGTTTTACTTTTGTTAATTTAACTTTGCAACTTTATTGATCATACTTAAAACCTAATATAACTTATTTTCTTTTCATCAATAACATTTTAACGATGTTATTTATTTTGCACTTAAAGTTTATGAAAGTAATTTTATTTGAATTTTTATGTAAGTTAATAATTAGAAAATATTTTAGTTAAACAAAAGTTTAATAAAATATAACTTAATTTACAAAATAATATTTTAATTAAACAGAGAAGTTTTTTAATTTTTTTTACTTCAAGGAAATTATTTACTTCAACGAAACAAACATGTTTTTTTAATTCGGTGTTATCCATTTACATTTATTTGCTTAGTTATTTTTTTCATATTATAACCGGAAAGGTGATTTCAAAATTGTGTTTGATTTTTAATTCTATTCTATTATATATATACTTCATTTGCATCTCTGTTTGTGTAGACGTCCCCCCAAGATTCATTAGAAAGCAAATATCGAAAATATTTTACACTCTCCTCGTTGTAGTTCCTAAATATTTCGTAACTAGTAACTTCCTTCTTATTTGCGGAACACTTTTGTGACCGCTTCATTGTTCTAAGTACTTGAGCCTCATGATCCGAAAATCCAGTGTGAATTACAATAGCTTCATAGGAGATAAAATTAGTACTTACTAATATTTGATCTAGAGCAGTCTCAGAATGACTTGTAATCTTCGTAGGTTCTTTAATTGTGATCTGTAAATCACACATTGCTAATATAGATTCCAAATCTAGAGAAATCTTATTAGCTAAAAAAATATGTTTAAATTCCCTACCACAATATCTACTTTCCCGGTAAAAACTAGTATTATTGCAGGATTATCAATTAATGTATATTATATACAAATTACCACAACATTTATGTCCAGGAGTTCCACAATACTACTCTCGAATTCTTTTTCTATATTCAAATGACTGAACCTTGTACAGGCTTTCATTCGGAGACCTATCCTTGGAAAAATTAACATCCCTCCCCTAAGTTTAATATTTCGACAATAACTAGTCACTACAATTTAATTTTGTAAGTATAAAAACTAAGTCATCTTGTTTAAACCAATGCTCAGTCACACAAATCAAATCCACATCTTTAAGTTCATTTGCTAAAAGTACTTCTAATTTTAATTGTTTACCTATAGTGAAATCTTGTACATTTTGATGGAAAATAGTTACCATCATATCATTATTAACATTATGATACCTTTTTATATTAGGTAGTTGTGTAGGTTCTTTTTGAGACGTTGCAGGACTTAAATCTACAGCAGTATCGACACTGCTATTACAATTTAATCCTAACGACTGTCAATATCAGGATCTGTTTTTCCATTTACTTCATTCGCAGTTTTGGAAATATTCATAGCCCTTGTACAGTTGAATACATCTTGTATGGACGGACTATTTATTTTAAAAAATTGTAGCATGAATATAATGATCATGATCTATCTATCTTACATAATTTTATCTTCCTATTTATATTTAGGCGTAAACCATGGTTAGTACAGTATTTTCTGACAAGACATTCTAATCTATTAATATTAGTAATGTGAAAATCCCTCGTAATATTTCTTACATGATTATTAAAGTCAAATATTGCCCTGTTGACTTTGCCATTGGGTCTATTAGGAAAATCAGATCTATATGGAGTTGATGATATTACAGTTTGGATATTTTTTGCACTTGTACATTCTAACGCCTTATGGAGAGCGTCCAAAGTATTGCTCACTCGAGAAGAATCATTTGCGCCACATAACAACACAACACAGTCATTCTTAGTTGGGTTATTAGTAAGATTGACAATGCCTTCTAAGACTCTGTCATATTTAGCATTCGGTTTAATGACACTACACACCTCATATTCATTTTTTGTTATATCTTGTATTATCGAGGCACAATTTCTTAGGCACAATCTTCTAGCAATAGGATCTTTCTACGTTTTACTGTAGATTTTACAGGTGTCTCTGCTTTTGGAGCAGCCGTTTCACACTGGTACCATGCTTTACGAATCCTTGTATATGGTTGGCTTGTATTACAGTTGCTTTTATTCACTATATCCACCATCTTGTTTGGACTACTATCAGATTTACATTTTATATCGGTAGATGTTGACTACGATATTTTTACTTTACTCACATTAGGGGGAGGGGAACAATTTAAGGTTCGGTTGAATTACTGATGAACACTCGATATCTTGAAAAACAAAAGAATCACTCTCAGCTTTTACGTCTTTAAAGGGATCTTTGAAACATTTACTTACTTTCTGTTTACCATTTCTTACTACATCAACCCACGAGTTGTGATCTTGTACAGTTTCTCCATCCTGCGTTTTTTTTTTTCAAATCACTTATTCTATTTTTTAATGCTTCCACATCACCCGCAAGAATCATTATTATTTCTTGGAACGAGAATACTTTCCGTTTAGTAACCAGACACTCTGCTGTATGATTCACCAGATGTAAAAGTAATAAAATCGAGACGACTAAAGTGGGCAGGCTATGTAGCTCGGATGGGGGGAAAACGAAGATTATATTTTATCCTGGATGGAAGGAGACCATTGGGAAAACCGAGACATCGTTGGGAGGACAATATTAGAAGAGATCTTCGATACGTAGGTGTTGGTGATGAAAACTGGCTTGATATTGCCCAGGATATAATCCAATGGCGAACGTTTGTTACTTCGGCGATGAACTTGCGAGTTCCATAAGCCATAGTTAGTTAAGTTATATATATATATATATATATGTAATATAGTATATTTATATTTGTGCATGTGTGTGTGTATAGTGTTTGTCAAGTTGCGTGTGTGTTAAATTGTTTTTCTAAAAAGTGAGTTAACTAACTCTATGGCTTATGGAACTCGCAAGTTCATCGCCGCAGTAACAAACGTTCGCCATTGGATTATACCCTGGGCAACATCAAGCCAATTTTCATCACGAACACCTACGTGTCGAAGATCTCTTCTAATATTGTCCTCCCAACGACGTCTCGGTCTTCCCAATGGTCTCCTTCCATCCAGGATAGAATATAATCTTAGTTTTCCCCCCATCCAAGCTACATGACCTGCCCACTTTAGTCGTCTCGATTTTATTATTTTTACAACATCTGGTGAATCATACAGTCCGTGGAGTTCTTCATTATACAGTCTCCTCCACTCTCCAGTCATGTCGTCCCGTTTCGGCCTGTGTATTTCTCTCAAAACCTTATTTTCTAACACACGTAATTTATGTTCATCTGCTAGGGTCGT